>BDUI01016630.1:47785-64019 GCA_002335545.1 Apodemus speciosus
GGGGCGGGGCTTAACGGCATGATGAATCTTGGGGGCTTTGGACCTGGGCTTCTCGCCTTCTTCATTAAGTGCTTTCTGACAGCCTGTCCGTGGACATCGTCTTCTTTGGAGAGCTTGCAAAGCTTTTGCATTCTGCTAGCCCGTTTGCCCCCTACCCGCTGACCCACACAGTAGGACTGCTCAATCCAGGAATATCCTTCCCTCGATTTTAGATTGACAGCTAACCATATCACAGACTGGAACTTCTCTCCGGTTCTGGTTCTCCTTGATCTGTCACAAGACGTCCCTTACTCAGCAGCAAGTGCACGTTGAGTAAAGGGCCGTCTCGACCTTTGCTTCATGGGAAAATCTTTTTTGTCATTGCCACCACCCGCTTGGGTGGGGCGTAGCATGTGTTAACGGTATGCAGATTTTTGTCTTTGTCCATGTTGCTGGGTATGAGTGAACTCTTTGTCTCCTTTGGGCATGTAATTATATCCACACACCATGGCTTGTTTATCCATAATCTCATTGATGGACACTTGTTTCTAGTTCTTGACATTTGTGTGTAAAGGTGACACAAACATTTATCTACAAGTCTTTAAGAATAAAAATATTCTCATTTTTTCCCCTCGGGTGAAAATTTAGGAGCAAAATCATAGTTGAAAGGATGTGTGTAGTTTCCAAAAACATTGGCAAACTATTTTCCAAAGCATCTCCCCATGTAATAACATGTAAACAGGTCCTTAGCTTCACATCCATTGCCAAATGCTCAGCTTGTCTGTTCATAGTAAGAATCATGTGGAAATTCTTCAAAATTCAGCATGCATATTGCTTGGGAACTGCGCTGTTAGATAAACTACAAACAGCCACTTCAACTTGATTTTCAGGTAAACATTGACAACATTTCAACACAGACTCGTGCTCTAAAAGCTGCACAGCGTGAACTGATTCAGACACTCACTGCTTACACCAACTCAAGCCGACGCCCTTCACCTTTTCTTTGTAAGCTATGACAAAATTGTGATGCATAAATGTTATTTTCCAGTTCTGTGGTTTGTTTTTCAGTTATTAAGAGTGTTATTTTTTAAAAAAAAAAAAACCCAGAGTTTTAAAATATTTATATCACTTCAATTGATATAAAGGCATTCAAAAAGTTTTTGGATTCATGCTTCTTGCATCTATTTTAAAAAATAGATGATCTTTGCCTACTCCATGATCATGAAGACTTTATATTTAGAAAAATACTGACTTTTACTTATAATAAGTCTCTGATTCATGTTGAGTTAATTTTTCTGTAGTTTTAAGAAGTGCGGTCTATGTAGTATGTGCCAAAAGGACTTTACCTTCCATGGTAAGATGTCTTGGATTCCTGGCAAATATGAAAGCTGTGTGCCACCTTCGTGTTTACATTCCTGTCCGTCCTCTGCCCCAGTCCACCAGCATCGATGGCGTTCATTTTCATATGCCATTACCTCACAAGAAGACATTACTGATTACCATCGTATCTAAAATCAGTTTGAGACTTCCAGTTGGGGTTATATAATATTTTGGTATTTCTTTCYTACTACTTTGAGTTTAGTTTCTTCCATTTTGGTCTCTTTGTAAGCTTACTGTTCCCACATATTACTTTTTACAAGATACAAATATTCTACTTACAACTACATCAGCCATGCCCCCTAATGTTACACTGTGTTTTTAATATTACCCAAAGTATTTTCTAATGTCTCTTGTGATTTTTTTAAGATTTCAGAATGAATTAGGATTGTATAAATTTTAGCTATTTGAAGATTTTTTTCTAGATATTTTCTTCAATCCAAATTGTAGCTTAATTTTGTTGGAGTCAGGGAGGACATTTTTGTATAATTCTAATTTTTATAAACTTATTGAGATTGACTTTATGGGCCAGAAGGTAGTCTATAGAGATGAATGCTCTATGCACACTTAAAAGGAATGTTTATTCTACATGTAGGAGGCTGAATGATGGCTCCGAAGATATCAGGGCTTAATCCAGGGGACTTGTAATTATTGCCTTATTAGGCAGAATGGCTGGGCAGATGTGAGGAAGTTAAGCATCTCGAGACAGTTAGGCGATCCTGCATGTCCAGGTGCATCTAATGTAATCAGAGGGTCTTGTCATCCTTATAAGGGTTACAAGAAGGAGACAGGAGAGTCAGGGAGGCACGTGTGGCTGGGAAGCAGAGGTTAGAGTCCTGTGTCTGCTGCCTCGAAAGATGGAAAACAGCCATGAGCTGTGGAATGTGGCAGCCGCAGTAATCTGAAGAGGCCAGGAACTGACCTTGACCCCACCCCCAACCCCCCCGAATTTCAGAAAACCATACAGGCTTAGCAGCACCACAGTTTTGGCACAGGGAGAATTCTGTCCACTGGTACTATAAGCTATATGTAAATGTGTAATTATATTTTTGATTAGTGGGATTTGCTAAGTATTTCCAAAACTTGTCCGAAGCAAAACAAACGCCTTTATATGGGCCAGGTGGTTGGTTTTCATAACATAATGATCCTCACTGTCCCTGAATTATTAAAGAAAAGGTAACGATTATTTAACTCATAGGACAGTTTTGAGAATTAATGAAAATCCCACGTGGAAAAGAGCATAGCACAGTTGCTGCTACAACGTGAGCAATGCTCGAATTGATGACTTCAGTGCTTTCTAAGTCGGCATCGCTAGGGGGCGCTAACCCGAGTGGACGACAGCCGAAGCAAGGCTTTACCTGATAAACCTTCCAGCAGTCATGGCGGGTGAGCACCCAGGGGTTGACTCAATAACGCAGGGATGAACTGATGAGCTGCTGGGCTATGACAAAGGGGGCTAGAAAGAAAAGAGAGCGGATCTAAAGAATGAGAGTGGCAAGAGCCACGTATGCCCATTAGCAAAACGTCCTGACTGGGGTTAAGCCCAAAGTCTTCATAAATGGCTGCGCAGATGGTTCAGCCAGTAAGAGCACTTGTGCATCCATAAGGCAAGACACCCACATACAAAGCTGGACACAGTCACACACGCTCCAGAGCCGGGGTGGCCTGGGGGACACAGGAGGATCCACGGGCTTGCTGGCTCTTGGCCTAGCTCCATGTTTAGTAAGAACATCTTAGGGGATGTGGAGATGGACAGAGCAGGCAGTGGGTCTCCTGTGTGAGAGCATGTATCCCTGGCCCTCCCCCTCACATATATGAGTAAACACCACATACACACAAAAATTGCGCACACACACACAAACGAATGCACACACATACATACATACACACACACAGAAAATGGACAGAAAGACAGACACACACATATGCACAGACACACATGCATAGACAGACATACACACGCACACATACACATACACACGTGCACCGACAAACACATATGCACAAGCACACATGCACTGACAGAAAGATGCACACATATACATAGGCAGACAGATATACACAGACAGACAAGCAAATAGACAGGCAGACACGCACACATGCACAGACAGACATATGGTATGTACAGACAGACATACACACATGCATACACACACAGTCAGACAGACAAGCAGGTAGACAGACAGACACATGCATGCACACATGCACACAACGCTCATCAACCCCTCAGGATCTAGGGAGTGGATCTTTGAGTCTGAGCTAATGTGAGAGGCCTCTGCAGCTACTGTTCAGGGTCATCCATGTGAGTGGAGTCTTCTTAAAAACTTGACATATCAGACATCACCTAAGACGTACCTGTCAGAGTATAACTGTTCTGAAATTGGTGCTATGAAACCAGCATTTAAAAATGAAATAGAGGGGCTGGAAAAAATGGTTCAGTAGGTAATGGGGGCTGTGGCCAAGTCTGATGCCCTGAGTGCAATCCCTAGAACCTATATGACAGAAAGAGAGAACTGACTCTCACAGATTGTCCTCTGATTCACACCTGTGTACCATGGCATATGTGTGCCTCAACACCATACATGTGCACACAAAATAAGTGAATAAGAAATTTCCCAAACTGTAATGTAACAGGGTAAAAAAAAAAAAAGAAAACAATATATGTATAAAAGTGTAGCACTGTTGGAATTACTTTATTAGTATGGGTATGAGACAGGTTACATTGCAAAGCTTGCTTCTTATAGGTCACTGTCAATGACCCTAGCATAAAGGCATCGACCCACCCCTGACCTTCTTACAGGACAAGAGGGCGGAGCCCAGGGCTGCTCGGTGATTCCAGGCACCTTTCATTCTCCATGTCTGAGACTGATCTCATGTTAGTGAATTCGTAATAACTGTTTAGAGTCTTCATTAGTTAATATTTACAAGGTAAGTCCATTAAGACTGCATATTTATGGGATGTGCTCTAAGATAACCAACTGTTCACTTCATAAATAACACAAATTATTTATTAGCCATCTAAGAGATATATATTGCCACGAATAATTGGGTCGGCTCATTTTTCATGGTGAACTCCAAGACGTTTCACATTTATCTTTACAGTACAGCGTTCCAAATTCTGGCAGCACCCAACAGCCACTTTTCAAGTGCGTTATAGTATTTGCATTTAGATTTAAAGTTATAATAAAGACTTCATTAGCCAAAAATCACATGAATTTTGGCATGCTTGATCTAAAGAGTAAAATATATATTATTTATCTTTAGGCATTAGGAATGAATCTCTCCAACTAAGAATTCAAATGGATGTATATTTACAACTAAACCAAGTTTCAGAATATTTATTACCTTTTCATTAAGTTTTGCTCTTTGCTTTATGAAAAATACCATATTTTTAAAAATCAGCATCTCAGGATATTAATCACAATCACTTATGGTTACACGAATAACATAGAGGTTTCTTTTAGAGAAGAAAATAGAAGTTGAAATGAGAACAGAACTAAGTATTGTCTGACGCAGGACTGGTTTGCTTTGGGGACTTTGAGCAGAGTGATTGATGAGTCCGACTCAGTTTTTAAAGCAGAGAGGGAAATCTTAAAGAGGCATCAGTAGATCTAGATTTTAAAATGTCACTGTCTATTCAATAACCCAGATAAAAATCTTGACAGAACAACAGGTCAAGGGTATTCATTGTCTGACCCACTCTTATTAGCTTTGTAATCATCTTAGAAAGCACACATCTTGCTCACACCTAGGGAGGCGTGTGCTTGGAGAAGTCACAGTGGCTCTGATCCTTGGTCATACATTTTGGGGAGTTTGGTCTTCATTTTATTGGAATTAGTGTTACCAACCTCTAACATTTCAGTTTTGAACAGATTTTTTAAAACAAATCTCTAGGCACATGGGGACATTGGTTATTTTAGGCTCATTTCAGAAAAACAAACACGTCAGTATATTTGGACACTGTGCCAGATGCCTAAGTCTAGGCCCGGATTATGATTTCTTCTGATGAATCTTCCACATTTGCCAAGAGAGACACTTTTTTCCTATTTTTACCCATTGCTACATTCATAGATTTGTCTACAGAGAGGTGGGTAGCGGGCAGTCAAGTTTTGGGTGCTGAATAAATTATATCATTAGGTGTTTGAATATGGATTGACTTGTTCTCAAGGTCTTAAAAACTAAATACAGCAAAGTGAGCCAAAATCCTGTGACAAATGACAGGTCTGTACAAAGATCAGAAACAGCGCATAGCAAATGGAAAGTCTGAAAGCCGCACTCTCCTCTAATATACATCTGATAAATGATCATTTGAAACTGTAATTTGGGGAGGAGAAAGAATTCAGTGTTGCTGCTTTGGAAGTCGGGCGTTACGTAAAAAGTGAAAACACAGCAGACACATCAGCAGCAGGCAGGGAAAAGTGTTCAGTTCCTCATTCAACGTAATGGAATCCAGAGAAGAGAACGGGAAAGATTAGGTTGAAAGTAAAGGACGAGGCTGTTCCTCCTGACATCACTGCTAAAAAAAATATCGTGGGCAGAGTCAGGCTAACAATGGGAACAGATGTTTCAAAGCATATATCTGAATAAGGATTAGTGAAAATACGCAAGGAACTCACCCAATTCCAAGACGAGCCACGAATAACCAACGAGAGAGAGCAAAGCAGGGCTCTCTCTAAAGAAGACCTGGAAATGCGGCTTGTTTGAAAACGCGCCCCATGTTGCTATTCACCAGAAAGTGCAGATTATAACCACACAGATACCACGTCACACAAATTAGGATATTTTATATGCTTATTTTTAATAAGAAAGAGAATCACATTGATAAGGGGGTGGAAAGGGACAAGCCGTGCATGCAAGCTTGCCACTAAAACTGTAGATTGTGCAGACGCGGCGCGGAGGCTCTTAAGGAAATTACAAATAGAACCATGATGCTTTGCAGCAGTTCTTCTAGGAATACGCGCAAAGGAAAGAGATGTACCACTCCCCGCGGACAGCTGCACTCCAGTGTCCATGGCCGCATTACCCCAATGACTGCACGAACCATCACATGCCCTTACAAGATTCTAATCTTAAAAAAAATTTGCAGACTATACATTTCTTGAGTTTTATGGTTTTAGCACTAGAAAAATGATCAAGCAATTATATCTATACTTTAAAACACGTCTGGCTCATCAGCGACAGTTGGTGAACAATAACGGTAACAAAAAGATATAGACGATCATTTTTGAGTGCAAACAATATTTATTTCCAGCGTGGTGTTTTGGCAATGTATGTCTGTTATTCTAAAGTTTACAAGATCCCTTCCAGGACGGGATCTTAATTGGCTTTTATGTCACCCTGACAATGATCAAGCCAAGGAGGAAAGATTTCCAGGGTTTCAGTCCACAGGCACTTGGATGTGAGAGAGAGCAAAGCAGGGCTCTCTTGGATGTGGAGAGGCAGTTTTCGAGGAGGAAGAAAATGGCTCATCTCAGGACAGCCAGGAAACAGACACAACCAGAGAAGAAGCAGCTGGGTGGAGATGAAACTTCCAAAGCCACGCCCCCAGGGCGTGCTTCGCCTGRTAGGCCCCGCCTCTTACAAGTCAGTTCAGCTGTGAACCCACCTGCGGATTGAATCCATGGATCAAACTAATGCCTCACAAGCCAGTCAACTCTCTCTCCAGGCAATAGTGAGCCTTGTAACGGGACACTTCATATCCACATCAAAACAGAAGTACTGCGAACCCCTTTACAGATGAAGAAGCCAAGCCGAGGCTTAAGAAGTTACCTCAAACCTCACATACTCAAACATTAGCCCGAGTAGCTTCAGAGGCCACGTGTTCTCCTTACTATATATGTGAATTGAAATTATGGGAGCAGAACAGCAAACACAGGATAATGCACCAATCCTGTTTCTACTGTGTTTTCATGGTGGAAGATACTAAGACATTTATCTTTGCCTTCCTTTTTTAACAGTTTAACTCTGAGAAAGTGATGCCCAGGAAAGTGATGGGATTTAAGTTTGCGTTTGATGTGAAAACATTTGCAAACCTTTAAGAAGGTATATAGTGTCGGCAACACAATCAACGACAAATCCACGGAGGATCTTTCTTGCCTCCCTTTTGTGTTTTGTCTTGTTGACGGCCTCTTCAGCTACACGGACTCCATCTTGGATTTAGTCTCTATTTTGTACTAGGCTAAACTCCAAGAAACAACCGAATGTCCAGAAATGGAGTCTGGCCCCAGATATCCTGTATGAATTTAGGGCACACTATCCCATCCTATGCTTTGTTGGTTAGCACCCAGTCGGGATTGAAACCCTGCTAAAGAGCTCTGATTGGCCACATTATCAGGAAAGCCATCTGAGGTACTTGATAAACAATGATCCATTTAAGGTGCCAAATGTGAAACCGGTTGGAAAAACATAAAATACGTATGCATGTACCTACCCTACCTAATTTGTAGCTTTTTACTACAAATTAAAAGATTGCTCTGTTCCCATCCACTGACGCCCACAGGCCCAGCCATCTCCCCACTACATCTGCTTTTTGAATAAAGAAACTTCCTTTGGTTTGAAGTTGGCTTTCATAGTGAATTATTTCCCACATTCTCGGACCCTAACAGTCTCGAGCTGTGAGAAGCAGCAGACCCACTGGTCTTCCACAACTGACATCTGTTCTTTCTCCTGCCATTCTGCTTCTCAGTTTTCCCTCTTTTCTTATGTTTTTTGTCGATAGCTAGGGTGATCCAGAAAGCCAGATGCGACCATCTTTTCTGCTTCTGTCTCTTGGGCTTTTCTGAGCATTCATCTGCGTTAGATTCTCTGGCTAAATTTCATCAACCACGTTCCCTTTATTTTGAGAAAACCTGGACAAGCACAGCTTAATTTTGTGGCTTTAACTTATTAATTGAGAAATTAAATGCAGCGTAGATCAGAAAAATTAACACGGATGCTTCCTAGATGGAGTGAGTAAGGGAACCAGATCAGAGAATTGTAGTGAGGTCATTTCCCTAGAGATTTGAAAACAAAATCTAAATTACCCATATCGCTTATCACCTAGTTGGCCAATCAGCTGAGCGAGACACTTCTTCCAGGAAAAACAATTTCATAAAGACGATTCTAATAACTCAGATTAAAAACATGAGTTATGATCCCCAAATCCATTCCCCTGTGGCTTTCGTGAGTGACACACTGTCTCTGAAATGTTAACGGAGTCCACACAGTTTCCCTTTCAAAAATCTATCCCCGTTTCTCAACTGGACTGCTGCGTGGTAGGGCTTTCGGAGGGGCCTGTTTTACCCTAAATGTAATCTTCATAAAGTGACGTGACCTCAGGGCTCCTAGCTGGCTGCCTCACCAGTGGTTCCCCATAGCTCCAAAGGATTCTCAACCATCTTAATCACTGTGCCTCTCAGGCTGGGAAAGATGCCACAGTCAGTAAAGATCTTGCTGTGCATGAACGAGGGAGCCATTTTAGACCCTCGTACTCACCCCAAAAGGCCAGGCACAATGGCATAGGCCCGAAATCYCAATGCTGAGGAAGGCTGATAAAGACAGTCTCACTGGACGCACAGTTTAGCCAAATAGGCAGGCTTCTGAAAACGTGTCTCAAAAAAAATGATGTGGAGAGCTATTGAGGAGGAGACCTCAACTCATCTTCACGTGTATATGTATACACGAACACACAAACACAAAAGAAGTTAAAAATTGCTCTTTACAGGACTTTTAGGTTTTGTATCCCCCAAATGGCCACAGCAATAGCCTTCATTCTACATATTCTTGTTCTTTCAAGCTCAAGGACAGTTTTGTTGGAGTTTAAAAGGAAAAAATCCCAAAGCAGGCAAGCTATAAATATGGCGGCTGCCCAGAGGAGGGGCACAGAGAAGAGAAATGGAAAAAGCCAAGCGTTTGGAGTTGAGCCGTACAGAGGACAGCTTGACAGCCCTCCTCAGCAGACAAGCAGTCACCTGGAGGGAGAGAAGGGAGCTGTGGAGACAGAACAAGAAGGCCCAAAGTGCCAGAAAGACCATACCCTTTCTTCAGGGGAGAAGACAAAGAGAATATTGCAGCGAGGGCATTGCATGGGTTTTGCTTTAATTTTAACAGTGTAGACAGAGGTCATTAGATGGGTAATCCAATGTAATTTTCAAGTAGCTTTACTGAGAGATGATTGACAGGGAACAGGTAGCATATGTGCTGAGTGGCTATACCTCGATGACCTGCTCTGGGCATGCCCGGGAGTCCAACCCCACAGGGAAGGCTCTGGCTATACCCCCTCCAAACATCTCACGTTCTTATTTTACCTCCCGCTATTATATGTTAAACCATGTAACATCTACCCCGTCCTTCTCCTCTGCTTTCCTATGCTAAGGGTAGAACCCACAGCCTAGTGTACCCTCAGCAAGTGCTACCGCCGAGCTCTCTATCTATCCAGAGCAAGCGAGGGAGGAAGGGGTGAGTGTAGGGGAGAGCAGGGTCTAGGACGGCAGGAGAACACGGCCCACAGAATCAACTAATCAGGGCTCATAGGAGCTCGCAGAGACTGGAGCTGCAACTTTACGGAGCCTGCATGGGTGTTTGCTAAGTCCTTTGCCTACAAGCTGTGGCTGTTTAGCTTAGGGTTCTTGGGGGATCCCTAACAGTGTGGGTGGAGGGTATCTCTGACTCTTTTACCTGATTCTGAGACCCTTTTCCTACTCCTGGGTTGCCTCGTCCAGCCTTAATATGAGGTTTTGTGTCTAGCCCTATTGCATCTTGTTATGTTGTGTYCAGTAGATATCACTGGGAGGCTTGCTCTTCTCTGAAGGCAAACAGAGGAGTAGGCCTCTAGGGGAGGTGTGTGTATGTGGGGGGATGACTGGGAGGGGTGGGAGAGGGAAAACTGTGGTTGGGATGTACTGTATGAGAGAAGAATAAATGAAGGAGGAGGAGGAAGAGGAGAAAGAAGAGGAGGAGGGGAAGAAGGAAGGAAAAAAGAAAGAAAGAAAGAAGAAAAGAAAGAAAAAAGAAGAAAAGCAAGCAAGAAAAAAATACAAATGGAAAAACATTAGGCATATGATGCAGTATGCCTAATTGTCTATACAGTATTACACAGCTGATCTTTTGACCTTACTCATATTCATAACTAAAACCTTATACCCATTGACTAAGTCCCCTCTCTGGTAATCTACTATTTGTGTCTGTGAAGTGCCTTTGACAGTTTGACATGCAACTCTAAATGCATTGTAGTAGATACAAAATAGTCGAAGGTAGGGTAGAATGGCATTGACTTTGAAATGTGTCTATGAAAGGGGAGATAGCTCAGGGAGTAAAAGAACTTGTGTGGATGCAAAGGCCTGAGTCGACTCCTTAGCACTCACACAAACTCCAGCCATAGCTGTCCTTACCTGCAGCCCAGAAATGGGGAGACAGAGACAGGGACATGCTTGGCCATACAGTCTCCTCTGAGAAATGTTTGCATGAGTCCTAGTACATATGTATAAGTAAAACATCTACTGATGATAAATCATAAATGAATTATTAAAATAATTCTCAGGTATATATATAATTTTTATTTACAATTACAGATAAAAGCCTATTTGCATACTGAGATGATATACTTTTTTAATGAAGCAATTAGAACTCGGCTGATTATTGATATTGCTAGATATTATCTTTAACATTTTCAGAGATTTTTTTCAATTTTTAAAAAGATTTTATTTATTTTTATGTCATATGTACGAGTTTTTAACCTGCTGTCTGTAAGTACAATTCTGTGCATGCCTTGTGCCATCGGAAGCCAGAGAAGGGTGCAGGGTCCCCCTAAACTGGAATTATCATCGGTGTAAGCCACCATGTAAACTGGGAATTAAGTCTGGGTCCTCTGCAAGAAAAGCAAGTGCTCTTAACTGCTGAGCCATCTCTCCAGCTCCAATAATTTTTATTTTACACTCTATGTAAAATATGCTGTTAAAAAAATGACAGAAGTGTTTAAGTCCATTTCAAATATTATTGGAAATTCCACCCTAATCCAAAGCCCAAATTCATTTAACGTGTGGCTGGATGTCATGTGTACATGGCATGGATTTAGAAGCAAGACCACACTGAAGTAGGTGTAACCCAGCTGAGAGCGTCCCCAAAACACCTTGACCAGAACACTTGGTATTTGATTTTAAATTAACTTTGGCTCATTGCATGCCCAATATCTGCCAGAGACCTTTTCTTTTTTGATTTTTTCTGTTCTTTTCTGTTTTTGTTTTTGTCACTTAGTGACATGTTCCACAGTTTCGAGAGGCTCATGTCTGTCCTGGAGGAGGACTGCACAGGGTAAGAGCATGTGCTTACTCTTGCAGAAGCCTGGAGTTCCGGTTTCCAGCAAACACATCAGCTAGTTCACAGTCGCCTTCGCCTCTCTCTCCAGAGGAACCAGTGACTTCTTTTGGCCTCTGCAGGTGACTGAGCTCATACTCACATTCCTACACACAGTGACAGGCACATGCGCATATTTTGAAAATAAAATAAAAATGAATCTTAACTCAGAGAAGTGGAGAGCTCAGGCAGTAGAGACTCATGGAATCAGTGGTCAGCTTGGCCCTCAGGCTGGGAGATTTGATTCATCCTACAGCCGGGCCCTCAGGGTTTGTTGAAAGAAGATTACTTTCTTGCTTTTTCTAGGGTGTCGGTTCCCTCCTTGTGTTGGCATTTTCCATCAATTATCCTTTGCAGGGCTGGATTTGTGGACAGATATTGTGTAAATTGGGTTTTATCATGGAATATCTTTGTTTAATCATCTATGATGATTAAGACTTTTGCTGGGTATAGTAGCCTGGGCTGGCATTTGTGTTCTCTTAGGGTCTGTATGAGGTCTGCCCAGAATCTTCTAGCTTTCATGGTCTCTGGTGAGAAGTCTGGTGTGATTCTGCTATATAGGTCTGCCATTATAAGTGACTTGCCCTTTTTCCCTTACTGCTTTTAATATTCTTTCTTTGTTTAGTGAATCTGGTGTATAGCTGGCTTCCTGCACTGCTTGGAGATGGTGCACTGTGGCTGAGGCTGTTCCTGATCCAGAGGCAGAAACCAGAAGGCTCTTGCCAGAGGCCTCCAGACTGGATCCTCTGCTCTGCAGTGCTGGACTCACCCATGTAGCCTGTCTCTTCCTCGCTGGCTGCTGGGTGTGATAAATTTATATTCTAGTTAAAAAAAAAAAAAGGTATCTCTATTCTGCCATTATCCTAAGAACTTGCCTGAGGCTAAATTTAAAACTAATGGCTAATTGCTAATTTTTTTTTTTTTTTTTTTTTTTTTTTTTTTTTTTTTTTTTTTTTTTTTTTTGGTGAAGGGAGCCTTTAAGACAGCCTGATCTTGACTCTGTTGCATGGTTATACAATAAAACAGATCTGATGAGGCAAAACCAAACAACAGGCAAATGAAAGAGAGAAGAAGAACACCAGGAACACGGGGAAACTTAATGTTGCAGAGTGGTGGAACGTGCTGCAAAAAATTAAAGAAATTACCAAGAGGCCTGATTTGCATTGGAATGGGAAGGACCCCACCCAGATAAGCTTCCAACCTGTGAAGAAAAGGCCTAAGGGTTTTCCATTCCTAGAAAAGAGCCACAGACCAAATCTGTTGCAAATGTCACTCAAGAGGGCCAGTTTCCAACTGTGCTGTCAGATGAATTCCTCACTGTCATCCATGTGATGGTGACTCAGGAATCTCAAAGGATACATGAATAAAGCTGTTGTAGAGTCATCCATCCTAGACATCTGTATGTCTAGCTACAGCATACAGAGAACTGCTGTAGCTAGACAACGTGTGGCAGGGTAATCCCTGCCAATGGCTCTGAGAGGGCCTTGTGTGGATGTGTGAAGGTGAACCCCTAAAATCCCAAGTTAGAAATGCCAAAGTCATGGGACCTTCCAAGGTAAGCTATATGCAAAGACTAGACCACCAGAGAGAGTTCAGAAGTATGTCGCAGGCAGCAAAGTCAGAAAAGAGGGGCCCTCCGACATCAGATACCAGCTATAGAATTTGGAGTTTATGCTAATGAATTTTGGTGTTGCTTCGATCCAGCATTATCTCACTATGCCCTTACTCCTCCCTTTGGAAGGGTAATGTATTTTTTGGGTCATCACTTATTGGAAGTATATAATTTGCCTTTTGATTTTACAGGGAGTTACAGCTAAGAGATTGCCATGGATTTTTTAAAGTGTTGAGACTGAAACTGTTGTGTTTATTAAAAGATTAGGAGAGAGGGAATGTGTTTTAGTGGAGATACAGTCAGGTTTGGGGGAACGGGTTACCTCTTCGGGCCCACGCTGAGGCATCCCTTCTCCCTGAGGGACCAGCCATACCACGGATATAGTATAGAATAGAGTTTATTTAGGGCATGGGGACGGGAGTTGAGAGAGTGGTAGAGTCAGAGAAAGGCAGAGAGAGAGAGAGAGAGAGAGAGAGAGAGAGAGAGAGAGAGAGAGAGAGGAGAGGAGTATAGACAGACCATGAGCGCATGGAGAAAGAGAGGGGAGGGAAATGGGGAGAGAGGGGAGAAGGGGCAAGAGGAAGAGAGAGGAGGGGGCAACCAGCCCCTTTTATAGTGAGTTAGGCACACCTAGCTGTTGCCAGGTAACTGTGGGGCGGAGCTTAGACAAAATGCTAACAGAAGTTTTGAAGTTGGACCAAATGCACTTTGTTTTATGATATGGCCACAACCCACTGGGGGCCAGAGTGTGGAATGTGGTGGTCTGGATTAGATTTTGTCCTCATTTGGTGGGCCTCTTTGTGAAGGCTCACAAGGCATGGACTTGCTGGTGGAAATATGTCACTAGGAGTGGGTTTTGGTAGCTTGAAGACTTGTGCCATTTGAAATGGCCTCTTTCCACTTCCGCTTGCAGGTTAAGACGTGTGCTCTCAGTAGCTCTTCCAACGACTCCACTTTCTATCCTGATGGTGATGGCCTCTTACCCCTCAGAAATCTTAAGGTCAAGTAAACCCTCTGTCTTAGTTAGGAATTTACTGCTGTGAACAGACACCATGACCAAGGCAACAGTTAATTAGGGTTAGCTTACAGGTTCACCATTATTATCAAGGTGGGAGCATGACAGCATCCATGTGCAGGAAGAGATGAGAGTTCTATATCTTTGTCTGAAGGATGCTAGATGACTGGATTCCACGTGGCTAGGAGGATGTCATTGCCCACCCCCACAGTGATGATGTTCCTCCAACAAGGCAACACCTCCAAATAGTGCCATTCCCTGGGCCACGCATATTCAAGCCACCACACCCTCCTTATATAAGCTTTCTTGGTCACAGTGTTTCTTTCACAGCAATAAGACAATAATGAATATAGTCCAACTTAGAAATATTATGAGTATTTTTTCTAGGCTCGGAGGGTAAAAATACTAGTTTCATTTTGCAGAAGAAACGAAAGCGTAGTCCCCAACGATGCTCTAAAGTCATTAACACCATGACTTCTTTCATGATGTTTTCAAACTTACARTGGATCCAAATGGATCTCTTTGAGGCTCTATYGATCAATAGTTACCCTTCAGAACAGGGCACAAATGTACACAAAACAACACAACTTTGCTTTTCATTTTATGGGGTCCCTCGGCTCCTCCTGTGGTCCATCCATAGACCACAAATGGATAAATCTCCATGGAGTTGGGGATCAGAATAAAGTTTTGTGGAAAATATGATTTTCCCGGAGTACTTTGGATTGCTTCTAGCCAATGAACTACTCAGATTTTATGCTGCTAAGCCAAAGAATTCTCCATTGTAAATCATATGGCTGAGCTAGATGACCTTTAAAAGCCTTCCAGATCTAGGATTATATTCTGCCGTGATTCATCCTGACTGGCCAGTTACACTGTCCTGATTTCACGGCTGTGTCACACCATCTCGACTTTGTTCAAGTTCTGTCCAGTTGGCCTCAGGCTTACACCCCAGGAACTAGAGTCATAAATTTATCTTCCAATTTCCTTTGCTTAATTCATGAAGCATCTAGTTAGCTRAAAACTCTATTCCGGAGGAATAAAAAGTAATGACAAATAGTTTATTATACACATACATATTTCTAATGTCAAAGAACAAGAGACAAAACATCTTTTGGCCAGGGCGTTTTATTTTTACAATTCAGGATTTTTCAAGCCAGTAAATTTTGATGTTTACTTCTTTTCCACCATGCTTTCCCAGAGGGGAACAGATTTTCACTTAAAAATAAGTGACATTTCCATCCAAATGTGCATACCAGATGAACAGCAGCCACTCTGTTTGGAAGGACTCTCTCTCCTGATATAAGTCAGCATAAAGCATGTAGAATGCACAGAAATTTCCAGAAATGCTAAGAGCAAACTGTGACTTTGAATATATCTCATGTTTTTTTCAGAGACCTCTGAGGAAAAGCAGGAGTTAGATTATTCAGTAAACTCTACATTTGAGTTTATGGAAAACAATAAGGGAGTGAATCCCAAGGACTGCAGCCTTGGATAAAGGGTTTTTTTTTTTTTCCCACAGAGACAGGGTTTCTCTCTATAGCCCTGGCTGTCCTAGAACTCACTCTGTAGACCAGGCTGGCTTCGAACTCAGAAATCCACCTTCCTCTGCCTCCCAAGTGCTGGGATTAAAGTCATGCGCCACCACCGCCTGGCTGGATAAAAGTTTTCTAAACATAGAAATGCTCCGCATGGGGGAGAGAACACGTTGGGGCTTTGTTTTAAAAGCTTGAGGTTTATTACAAAGATGAACTCCAAAGCTCAGAAGAGGGCATGAAGGAGAAACCTTCAGCTTTGCTGAAAAGTGAAATCACATGTACAAGTCGCCAAATCCAGTTCTCTGTTTAAGTTTTCTGAAAATGAGATTTGGTTTGGCCTCAAGTGTAAGTCAACTCTCTGTCACCACAAGTTTTATTACCTCCCCA
>BDUI01016633.1:34479-45192 GCA_002335545.1 Apodemus speciosus
TGTGAAATATCAGCTTACATGCTTCAATAGTTTATGGAGAGAAAGGTATTTCTGAGGTTTGGTTCTAAGGATTCAAAATGACTTTTTGTCTTTACAATCACGTAGTTTTGTCGTTCGAATTTCTTCATGATAGAAAAACAGATTAAGTTTCATAATGRTGAGGACACATCTGTGGTTCCAGCATGTAGGTAGAGGTGGGAAACTCACGAGTTCGAGGCCAACCCAGGTTGCATACTGAGATCCTGTCTCAATAAAGCAAATACATAAATATTCATCCCAAAGAAGCTGATGCCAGGGATACATGGGAATCTTGTGCAAGAAGGTTGTCATTGGTAACAACAAAGTCACTAAACAAAATATGGTCTTCCCCTGAGTCTGGAGCAGAGACAAGTGTCTACAGCTCTGGTGTCTGTTGCCTAGTAGTGTGTGATAGGGTAGCCGAGTGGTCTAAGGTGCCAGACTCAATAGGTGCACCTATTGCTTAGTGGTGAGGAGTGTGTTTCTGGAACATCATTAAAACCTGCTGCCTCTGGATACAGGAATTGTAGAGAAGCAGTGCTAGGGGCCCTGCAATGAGTGACAAGGGCAAAAGGATGAAGAAGAGTGGGGGATTCTCTTCACCTCCACTAGCATGAGAGTCTGTGGAAGATTCCATCCACTGAAGACCTGMAACTCAATTTCATCTTCAGTCRGTATACTCTGCTCTAGGAACCAAGCCTTACAAGGCAGGAGGGAAACATCTATTGTATATTTTCCCCCTATGATTGAAAAGATACTGTTGTTCTTTGTAAGATTAACCAGATGAGTGAAATTATTTCTTTAAGAAATATTATCTTACTTAGCTTTGCAAACATTAAAAATCACACGCAAATATGCATGTTTCAGAGTCCCTGCRCTGGTCTCTGAAACCTCACCTCTGATGCTCTCCTGCTTCATCTAGCTTAAACATACCCAGTTGTTGAGAATTCACAGTCTCACAAACGGTACAGTATTAGCCTGGCTGGGCAACATGCTCCCGCTGGTACAATACTGGTATGACTGTTATCGATAACCAACCGCTTTATGATTGGATTGAGGGTCACTCCATGAGGAGAGAATGCAAGTCTGGTACTGGAAACCTGTGGCTGGACAGATCATTGCACCTAAATGGGAACTTACCACTGCTGTTTTGCTGATATTGCAGACAGAACAACCTATTTGATTGCTAGAGGAACTTAGCTTCTTCCCTGTAATTTGCCC
The DNA here is from genome assembly GCA_002335545.1 of Apodemus speciosus. Classification (NCBI taxonomy): domain Eukaryota; kingdom Metazoa; phylum Chordata; class Mammalia; order Rodentia; family Muridae; genus Apodemus; species Apodemus speciosus. The sequence continues at coordinate 35,719 of BDUI01016633.1, forward strand.
CTGTGAAGCTGTTCCTGCTTTGTATCTTGAGGCATCTTCTTTCAACTGATGCCCCCACCTTCCTGCCCTGCATTTTCCCCTGTGGTTCAAAAATTAGAAGATGCTTCCTCAAAGACTTGTAAGTGACAGTTTTAAATATCCCTTCCACATGTCAGTTGCACTTCTGTGAATGGTTGGTATTGGTTAAAATTAGTTTATTCTGTACAGAACAGAAGGAAGCACATTGGGTGTGATCTGACTAGGAACCAAGCCTACTGTCATGGAATCTAATCAAGTATCAATGGCAATCAAATTAGATTCTTAGCTCACTCAGAGTGCCAAGCAGCTAAAGCCCCTGTCTCATCAATGAGATTTTTATTAAATCAGACTTTTTTCTTTTACATCTTCCAATTGTGTACCTGAAGTTTCCAACTTAAAGAATACAACTGGCTCTTATTCTTAGTGATGTTCATCATTGTAGCTTTGGTCCAGTGTTCCCTGTGGCTAAGAATGTTTTGAATGCACCTTTTTGTCATCCAAATAATTAGCTATTTTTCATATTATTTGAAAATTTAATACATTGTCTTTTTTTAATGAAACATTAAAAAAAGAGAGACCTGAGCAGAGCCCTTCAGTACTCCACAAAACATCTGCCTTCCTTTTTCTTTTTTTTTGGTGAATGGGACCTGATTAGGCTGTGTCTAACAATTACAAACATACCTCATTGTCTCTGAAATCCAAGTCCCTTACAATACTGTGCACGCAAATTCTATGGGTCTGCGTTCCCTTTCTGTTAGAAACAATGGCACATGTTGGAWATGAATTCTCGTAACAAAAGCACATAAAATATCTCAGTTGTACTGAGACCCCTTCGCTCCCTTCCGCTCCTCTTATACCTTCATGCAGGGAAGGCAGTACAGAATTGATGTTTATCCTTCTGGATATTGTCAMGTATATGAGATAATCTACCCCTTATTTCTTCCAAATGCGTATGGTTAATGCTCCACTATCATTTCCTCGCTATGATTGTGATGATCCGTCTTCATTACCAACTGGGGTGGGTTTGAAATACCTGGGGATTTATTTGTGGGGGTGCTTTTACAGAGAGGTGTAGCTGAGGTGGGGCGACAGAACTGAAGATGAGCGGAACCATCCTATGCACTGGAATACCAGACTGGGTCAAAAGGGAGAAAGAAGGACAGGAGCTGATGGTCAGTGTTCATTTCCCCCCCCCCCCACTTCAGATGCAGCGTGATCAGCCGTCTCTCATCCCTGCTGTCATGCCCTCCCTGTCTTGATGGCTTGTACTCMTCATCATGAGCTGAATGAGCCTTTCCTTTCTTTGATGGCATTGTCAGACATTTTGTTGCAACAATGAGAACAGCAATTGATACATTCACTGAATAGAATACCCAAGGCTCTCCCAGGTTTGTCTATATTCTTTTTAAAGTACTCAAAAGTCTTTGAGTACTTTGTCTTCAGCTTACCGAATTTACCCCAGACCCCTGCTGTGGACAGACATTTACATTATTGTCAATGTTTTGATTTTTGGAAACAGTGCAGAGCATTATTTTTACATCTTCAAGTAAATAAAAACTCAGGTGGTGCAGCTGGAAATAGCCTTGCTGAATTAATAGGCACACACGTTTAAAATCCGAGGACATCTTCTTCAATTTGTATCGCAAGTACGTATGATAATTCTCCAGAGCCCAGCTCTTCAAACAAACAGAACTGGCATCTTCTGTGAACTTGAAAGGGCGGAGCAATCCCAGGCTCCATCCAGACTCATTGGATGAGTCTTTGCTGTTGAACCAGCTTCCCCAGTGACACATAATTCATAAATTTGGTGAACAGTCTTCTCTCTACTTCTTTGCCTGCTCAAATACGGCATCTTAAGCTTTAAATATAGTGTTGTTCATTTCTCTTTATTTTAAAAGTGCTGGTACACTATTACTCTAATACCATCTCCCAGAATTTTTCCTTTATCACCCTTAACTGCAGAGGGTGATAATTTACAGCATCTATCTTTATAAATATGAAAATATTTTTTCATTTTACTAATGTTTGTCATATCTTTCATTTTCCAAGATCCCTTTGAGACATATAAAAGGTACTTTAAGAGTTTCTGTGTTGATCCTTCTGTTTCCTGGGACATAAGCTATCTGAGTTGGGAGATATACATTTATAGAACAAACCTATAAGTAATCCTGCAGACCAGTGGTTCTCAACCAGTGGGTCATAACCTCTTGGGGGAAGGGGGAGAGGAATGGCCCTTTTACAGGGGTTTCTTAAGACCATCAGGAAACACAGACATTTAAATTACAGTTCACAACAGTAGCAAAATTACAGTTATGAAGTTGCATCAAAAATAATTTTATGGTTGGGGGTCATCACCACTCTAGGAACTGTACTGAAGGGCTGCAGAATTAGGAAGGTTGAGAACCACTCCTGTAGACCGACAAGAGGATATTTGAGATGTCCGTGTTCTGCTGTTGTACATGGCTGCTTTGCAGGGAGACTCTAACAGGTGACTATAGATCCCACACTTTAATTTTTGGTTGGTTCTTCCATTGAGGCTACTCCTTCTGTCTTGTCCCTTGTTCCATGTATGGAAGTAAAGAGCCTCCCTGTTCTGTCTGTAGGGAGGGGAGGAACTCCAAGCTGTGATTGTTCCCTGTCTATTGCCTATCTGACCCTGAATACGCTGTCTTTTGAGCCAATGTTTGATTTTTGTGCCATTTATTCATCACCCACTGCACCTCAGATATTACGCTTTCCATAGGTTAGTTTGCTTGGCCCTCAGGGCATCTCCCTCACGTACATACATGGCCATTTTCCAGAATGGAAATTAGAGCATCAAATAAACAATGGGAAATGGTGAAAAATGCCTCGACTGTCTTTCTTTTTTGTTATTGAATTTGAAATGATGAGGGAAATTTACCTGATAGATTGAGAAGTTGAGCGGGCCTCGGGGGAATAACCACATTTCCAAATGATGTTCCTGCAAAAAACCTAYGGACTTTTTACAAGCACAAAAGAAAGTAATGGCTTGAGTAGTTTTATAAATTACTTGAATTGGAATGTTTAATAGCACTTGATAAATTGTTAAAGATAATGTAATAAAAAGGGTATACTGGCTGGTTTTGTGTGTCAACTTGACACAAGCTGGAGTTATCCCAGAGAAAGGAGCCTCCCTTGAGGAAATGCCTCCATCAGATCCAGCTGTAAGGAATTTTCTCAATTAGTGATCAAATGTGGGAGGGCTCCTTGTGGGTGTGGCCATCTCTGGGCTGGTAGTTCTGGGTTCTATAAGAAAGCAAGCTGAGCAAGCCAGGGGAAGCAAGCCAGTAAGTAACATCCCTCCATGGCCTCTGCATCATCTCCTGCTTCCTGGCCTGCTTGAGTTCCTGTCCTGACTTCCTTTAGTGATGAACAGCAATGTGGAAGTGCAAGCTGAATAACTCCTTTCCTCCCCAACTTGTTTCTTGGTCATGATGTTTTGTGCAGGAATAGAAGACCTGACTAAGACAAACTGGTATCAGAAATGGGGTATTCCTGTGACAACCTGACTATGTTTGGGGGAGGACTGTGGAAGGACTTTGGAACATTGGGCTAGAAGAGCCAYTGGGTGTTAAGAGCTCTGTGGGATGTTCTGTAGGAGCTTGGAATATAATGTTTCAAACAGTGCAAACAATGGAGACCTGGCTTGTGAACTTTCAAAGGGAAGATTAAAGACTCTTACCAGGGCCATTTCTATTTTGATTGTGAAGACTACACTTTCACAAATAGCCTTGTGGTTTTGGTTAGCTGAGGCTAAAGAATCAAGCAGTGCATTACAAGATACCAGAACCCCTAAAGCGAAACTTGTGCATCACTGGGACAATTGATGCTGGTTAGCTGGAGCTAAGTAAGAAATTAGCAGTGATTAAGAAGAGATCAGCATCACTAGGGTGAAATCTTCTGGGAAGTGTTTCCTGAGAGCACAGAGAAGCTGTGTTCTAGAGGCAGCCATGGTTGTACCTCCTGTTGGCAGCCAGACTTGATAATGTATAAGAGTCACCCAGGTGTTATTGGTTTTGAAGCATGAAGGGTAGCAGCTGATACTTGGCACTATGAGAGGTCAGGACATCCTACTGGTTAAGGTACAGCCTCAGAGTCAATTGAAGGCCCAGGACTGAAGGGGTCATGCAGAGAAGTAGAGGCTTAGCACCATGAGAAACCTATGAGAGGCTATTTGTGATAATGCAGTCCAGTTGCAGCAGAAGACAGCAGTGTTTTGGAGATGCCAGTACCATGAGATGACCACCAAGGACAGCAGCAGCAGYGGAATGCAGGCAACTGGAGCCTAGAAGACAAGCTGTGTGCTACAAAGGACAGAGTTGGAGAAGTGATCCAAGCCCTTGAAGGAGCCCAGAAGAATGTGAATGGATCCCAGATATTGGACGGTTGGTTAGTTAGTTAGTTTGTTTTGATTGTGACTGTGCCCTGATATTTTTCCGTCTTGAAGTATTTTAGTGGAGCCCACAGTTAAGAGRCTTTGAATTGTAAAAAGACTTTGAATTTCAAAAGAGATTGGATATTTTAAAGGGATTGAAATTTTAATATGTAAGATTTTGTAAAAACTGTGGAACTTTTAAAGTTACTTAGATCTTGGGGATGAATAAGAAAGTAAGGGCTGAGACTTAATAGTGGTGTGTTTGTGTGTCAAATTGACCAGGGGTCAGTTGTACTGGCTGGTTTTGTGTGTCAACTTGACACAAGCTGGAGTTCTCACAGAGAAAGGAGCTTCCTTTCATTGAGGAAATGCCTCCATGAGATCCAACTTTAAGGCATTTTCTCAATTAGTGATCAAGGGTGGGAGGGCCCATTGTGGGTGGTGCCATCCCTGGGCTGGTAGTCCTGGGTTCTATAAGAAAGCAAGCTGANAAGGCATTTTCTCAATTAGTGATCAAGGGTGGGAGGGCCCATTGTGGGTGGTGCCATCCCTGGGCTGGTAGTCCTGGGTTCTATAAGAAAGCAAGCTGAGCAAGCCAGGGGAAGCAAGCCAGTAAGCAGCACCCTTCCATGGCCTCTGCATCAGCTCCTGCTTCCCAAGTTCCTACCCTGTTTGAGTTTCTGTCCTGACTTCCTTTAGTGATGAACAACAATGTGGAAGTGTAAACTGAATAAACCCTTTCCTCTCCAACTTGCTTCTTGGTCATGATGTTTTGTGTAGGAATAGAAACCCTGACTAAGACACAGGGTAAAAATCTTGGTTTTCATATACACACAAAAGAACTAAGAAATTGAGACAGTCCACGTAATGATTCAAGTAATGAGTAATTGTTAGGGATTTAATGCATCAGCTAGTAGGGGAAGCAGTATGACTTTATAACTCTTCCAAGGAGAATTTCCAAAAARAGAGCATGTGTAGGCCATGATAGAAATTCATAAGAAAATTCAAAACTGGCTATTTCTCAAGGAAGTTCGGTGTCACTCCAGCAGACAGAGTTTATCTGCAGATCGATTGCTAAAAATTGTCATGGAATCTATTATTCTAACAACCTAGAGAATTGTAGAAGAACCTAGAATCAATGGAAGGCATCAGCCTTTGGTCTGGTTTGATGTCTTCTACAGTGTTTTTCCTTTGTAGATGATATAAAGCCAAGATGAAGGCACACACTTCTCTGGAATCATTACTTGCATTTTCTTAGTTATTTTGTCTAATGCAGAGGTCACCTTATGAGATTAACTTTCATTCAATCTACGAAGAATAGATGACACACACGTCTCTTTTGGGGTGATAGATGCATAGGTGTACAATAGTCACTGAGCTTCAATCTGTCTTGGAAGGTGTGTCTTCTGCGGGAGGTCTGATGACACTGGTTGGGAGGGTGACTAGCATCCATGAGAGGACATCTTGAGACAGAAGCAGTGGTTAGACTTGAGGGCCAGCTCAATGGGATTTAGAGTATCTAGAAGACACACGTCTGGGTATGTCTATGAAGGCATATCCAGACACATTTAATGGACAAGGGTGGACCTATCCTACTCGTGGGTAGCACCATCCCCTGGGCGTAGCTTCCAGATTGAAGGGGAAAGGGGAAAAGACCAATGGGCACCAGCATTCACCCTTCTCAGTTTCCTGACTGAGGATGCAATGTAACCTGCCCTCACACGCCTGCCTCCGGAAACGATGGCTTTTCCTCAGGTCAACAAGTTACCCTAGAAGCCATTGATTCTTTTCTTTTCCTCTCTTGATTTTCTGATGGAAACACTGTGTTTACCTGGCCTTGAACTTTCCTCATTCATTCCTGTCAAATTCCTCTCTACCACAGCTAACAACCTTGAAGGAACTGTTTGAATAGCTGTCACACTCAGATCAAAGCCTACCTTCCAGGTGATTCACACCCTATGACATTCAGTTGTTTATGTCATTGCTAACAAACCAGCCAGGGCTTCAGCTGCCTTGAAGGTCAGGGGTCAACTTAGAGCAGAGAGCTCCTTGGCACTAAGTGTGCTAAAGGGACCTGGTGGCTGTAGTTGACAGTTGGTGCTTGGAAGGGGAGGATGGGACTGAGTTGAATACCCAAGGCGTGTGCAAGGTTCTTCTCCAGTCCCTGAAATCAATTAGAATCACCAAGGGCAACTTACAAAAGTATTCTTAAGAAATACAAAAATTGTCATCACAGGAATAATGGATCCAGGAAAAAGAATTGAATGTGCTTTGGCTTTTAAGCTATTCTGAGACATTAAACTGCTTGTCTTCTGTCTGGGGAGAGCTGGAGTTTTAGCTCCTGTTGTCTTCGATTTTTGTTTTGTTTTTAAAGCAAGATTTCTTGAGACAAATTCTTCCTTTAAAGGCATGCTTAAATCGTATTTACCATTAATTTAAAACCGTGTGCCACATGAAGCTTTGTTCAGAAGTCTGAGTAGGAAGTCTGAGCTGCCATTCCGTGGTGGTCTTGCTCCCAGCAAGCTGTGCATGGCTTGTCAGGGTGGGCTCAACCGCGTCCTCCCGCAAACAAGATCGGTTCCCTGCACATGGGACAACGCTTTAACCAGACAAGCAGAGGAAATAGGAATGATATCTCCAAGAGCTGTGGCTTTCAAACATGTGGAACTGGGAGCTCAAGTGGCATCCTTTGTAGTAGACAGACCTTAACGCCACTGAAATTTTTAATCTGCTTCATGTTATTTTTCCAATTAACTATCCAGTTAATCATGCTTTTGTTAGGGTCAGAAAAGGATAATTGAGAGAGACAAAAGACATGCCTTCATTTTTATCTTCCAAGTAGGGACTCTGAAGTATCTTTCTCAGCGGATACAACTTGTGTTTTTTCTTTGGGAGATAAAACGCAGAGCGGGGATCCTCAGCCCGTATCATCTCTACGGTATAATTGGGACTGGTACACATGCAGCAARACTGTTACATGCAGCTATGATGTCAGGTACGCTCCACCCCTTATCCCTGTTCTGTAGCTTCTGTGCATCACTGTAAGAAACTTCAGTAGGAGAAGGAAATCAGGTATATCACTGCGTCAAGAAAACACAGAGGACTAAGGATCCTCTCTCAACTCTTGGACCAGTTGCCTTGGATGTAACGCCTATTAACTCACTGTGAGTCACTCGATCACCATGATTCGCCACTCCTTAGACTTTAAGCCACTGTGGCTAGGACTGTAACAGAAAGGAAATTGTTAGGTATAGAAAGTAAGGGGTTGGAGGCTAGGTACTATATTAGTGGSCGTGGCTTCAGAGATGGCAGCAGTAGGGGAAAGATGTGTACCTGGTTGAAATCAGAGTTGATTCTGGCCTTGACTATTAAATGCTCCCATCCCTGTCTCTCATTTTCCTCCTCTGCAAAAAAGAGGCTAGTATTTGCACACACAACTGTTAGCTTTACATATCAACTTGACACAACCTGGAATGACGTGGGAAGGAAGTTTCCAGTGGGAAATTAGCTAGATCAGGTTGCCCTATGTCTGTTGGGGATTGTCTTGATTGACAATTGAGGTAGGAGGGGCCAGCCCATTGTGAGTGACACCTGACCGGGGCTCTGAGATGGAGTAGAGAGGACTAGGTAAGTGCCAAGTATGCAAGCATGAATTTCTCTCTGCTCTTGACTCTGGGTATTATTTTTTACACCCGCCTTGATATCTCGGTTATCATGGACTATAACATGGAATTGTAAGCCAAATAAACTTTTTCTTCCTCAAAGCTTCTTTTGGTCAGGATATTTTATYACAATGACASAAATGTAATAGGTACAGGAAYGCTCCATAAACAACTTGTTTTGCTATGTATAGATACATATATATGAAATATATATATTTACTGTATCCATAAGTATATGCAGTTATTCAAGCCTAAGGTGCCTCAGACATAAAAAGCTCCTCAGTAGTCTTTGTTGGAGAATTCATTTAAATGAGGTAACATCGAGGTTGYCAATATATCCTAATTTTCCCTCTGGTTCTCACAAGGCACTTGGTAAGTTTTTTTCATGGTGTGTTCCCTAGGACAGTAGGGATGAGGGGTTATATACTCAAGGATTAGCAACTGCTTTGGTGACTCTAGTCAAGTTGCTGATCAATGGTTCTCTGTCAGCCCGTGATTGGGTTCCAGGAGTTTCCTTTTGAACTCTGTCCTTCTTTCCAGTTAAACCATTTTGTCCTTTATTTGGGTGGAAGTATTAGTAGTATGGGGCTGGAGAGATGGTTCAGGTAAAATGACCAGGAGAAATGGTCAAAGAATATTTGCTGCCTTTGTAGAGAACTTACATTTGGTCCCTGGCACATGACTGCTCACAACCACCCATGTAACTCCAGTTTTAAGGATTATATGATGTTCATTTTTGTCTTCCATAGGCATCCTGATCACAACGTGGTACACATATATATGCTTACACATAGACACACACACACACACATAAACACAGACACACACAAAGAGAAAGAGGGAGGGAGAGAGGGAGAGAGAAGGAGAGGGAAATAAATAAATAAATGAAACTAGCAGCATGGTTTGTTAGATGTTTACCTAACGTCACGCTGAAAGGAAAGAGGTACTGCAGAATCAGGAGATTTGGATCGATTCACACAAGTGATGGGATTTATTTGGTAGAATAAACTTAACTTCTTGCCTTTGAATCACAAAWATCCTAAACCAAATTACCACCATGGAGGCTTAGTCTGTCTTTAGTTCTAAAGTTCTTTCTTTAATGAACACAGCRCAGGCCAGTTTCAGAGAGTCTCTGTACCCGTCAGCTCTCCCTGTGTTGAGAGGTGTGTTARCRGAGCCTGGTACCCACTCGGGTTAGCACACCCTTCTTATCTGCTYTGTCATTCTACTCTCCCTCCTGGCTAAAAAAAACAACATGCAAAGCTTCATTGGACTTTAAGGCTGACTGGTGAGGATGGCAGAGGGACTCGACCCTCCGTGTGAATGGGAAGGAAGACAGTAGGAGCTGTCATTGGAAGGGGAACCTAGTGACAGGGTATTGCCAGGTTGTCATACACA
>BDUI01016635.1:18459-30647 GCA_002335545.1 Apodemus speciosus
CTGAAGGGATGGTCAAGCCTGAGTTTGCCCCCGGCCCTTTCCTTTACTTTTTTATTCTGCTGTTTGAATGGTGCCACTTATATTCAGTGTGGGTCTTCCTCACTCTGTCAATTCATGTGACAATCTTTTCTGAAAACCTTCAGTTAGACACACCTGGCATTTGTGTGAAATTTGTCTAGGCATTCCTCAAGCTAGTGAGATTGAGGATACTAAGATTAAGTATCACAATCATTTCCAAACCATCATATAGATCAAAGGAAGTCATAATTCAACTTGAATTTGGAGGTGAGGATAGTGGTGATATACTCCTTTTATTGATGACCSGAATGTCAAAGAATTTGTGACAACAAAATAGAAGAAAGGGGATTTGAAATTYGTATGTTCATATAAGATTATAAAATGGAAATAAGCCAGACAGAGAGATAATGCTTATTACACAGTAAATGCTCAAAGCATTTCTTGGCTTAACATTTATAGGCTAGAATTTTCAGTCTATGGYTTCTAACATGCATGTTCTGTAGAGGGATTTTAATCCTGTAGCATGGCTACACTGGCTAGAATACAGATATGCCCTTAGCACATACCTTTAATCCCTCTGGAGGGAATACACACTTTTAATCCCAAACAGTGAAGGTAAAGTTAGTTCGTAGAAAGAAGCACCCATGTTTGAAAAYGATTTCTAATTGAGAGGCAGACAAAGTGATGAATCAGAGAAAGATTTGACAGAATAGGATATGCCCAACTGTCATGAGAACAGAGTAAAAAGAGAGGCTACTTAAGAKAGATCAACACTGAGAGAAGAATGGAGATGGCAGTTTTACCAGGAGAGTTTTACAGAGGAAGACTGAAGAGAGAAATAGGCTAGACACAGGTGAAGACAGAAAGAACCAGAGAATGAAAAGGATCCAGAAGGTTAGAATGGATTTCTGTAGTTAGTGTGAGGCCAAACAGAAAAATTCAGTTAGAAACTGAAAGAAGCCAGTTTGAATTAGTCAGTGTGGAGAGTTTTGAGCCAGAACAGATGAGTTGACCAGCCAGTCAGAGTTTAGAAAGAGATAGAAAGGGTGAGTTTATTTAGCAAGTCTCAGAGTCTGAAAACAATCTAATCCTAGATAATATTGTACTGAAGCTGGAAGCTTCCAGGACTAGGCCTACGTATTAGGTGAATAAAAGATACTTTTCCAATGTTCTTACATTATAAACTCCATATAGTGTTGACACTTTCCAATGCTCTGTCAAGTCGTAAGACACCCATCAACCCAAATCATGTATTTTGACTTAGAAAATATAGTTATATTTGTAGGTCATATAGTCTTGCCTTGGAAATATCTGTGGCATTTGAGTTTCATGGAATTCTTAGAACTGCAGCACTTTGTTTTCTATTACCTAAGAGACACATATATGCTTGGCTATGGATTGTAGTTCATTGGGGTCCAGTTTTAGAAAGTTGCACAGTATCATTTTATTATATGAATATGTATGGGCATAAATATAGTCTATTGGCAGGAGAGAAGATGAAATTCTCCTAACCTACACGGTTGAAGGCATTTTTCAAGCCTGAAACAATCTGTTGAAAGAATCGATTGGTTTTACAGTGAGAGTGATCCCATCCTTTGCACATGTTTGCCTCACAGCACAATATTTCTGACAAGTGAATTGGGGGAGGGCAACTTTGTAAAACCAACAGGAAAAAAAATGGAAAGCAGAAGAAGGGAATAGGGGCTTGTTTGTTGAACATGAAATATTAGTTCGAGTGCAGGAAGAAGCCAGGAGCGCTGTAAAGATGAGGTGGGAATAAAAACCCTTGATGCATGCACTACCCACTTGGGATTAAAACCCAAGGCCAATCCTGGAACCTGATATAACCATTCATGTTGTAATCTAAAGCCTTGTCAACTTGCTGCAGGTGCGCACCACATGACCAGGTGGGGGAAAAAAGATACAAAGCCAACTGGGAAGAGATGTGTCAGTTTCATCTTCATAATACATACATCCCAAGGTGCGCGCATGCATCTGGTTTCTATTTCAGAACTTTTTACTAGTAGCTTTTCAAAAAGTGTGGCAGACAATTCTGGGAGTTAAAGAGGCCATATGTTAATAAGGGGCTGCAAGGGATGTGGCTAAGTTGTTGGGGGACTTAAGAGGGATGCGATGCTGGGGACCAGGAGGAGAAATCCAGTGGAGATGCCCAGACTGAGGCTGGCCCACCTAAACGGTCATACATTCCTTGGCGATTCTAAATCTTCAGAGAGGCCAAAGAATTTTGAAGACATGGATTAAAAAAAAAAATAAAAATGACTCCAGGCTGATTGCACTTTCGACAGAGCTAAAATGCTTTTCTGATGTGGAACAGATGGAGAATCGCTGAGTTCTAGAGCTGGAAGAGACTTTAAGAGTGATTGTGTCCAGATCGTCATTGACAGGCAAGTCTCTGAAGGCCTTGTGCTTGTCAAGCGGCATACGGGACCTTCCCAAGGTCACAGAGTTTTTCTTAGAGACATCCTAGGGACCTATCTTTGTGCCCTTAGCGAAGGACTCTCAGGTGCATGCTGCTCATATGTTCGGGTGCATTTATGTTCATGTGCATTTATGTTCATGTGCATTTATGTTCATGTGCATTAAGACTTCTCTTGGCCCAGGTTTCTGGGCCACAGTCCTGCTTCTGATTGTCAAAACTGCCTGCATCTGTCCTCTGGTTTTTGTTGAGTTTCCATTTGAAAGCATTGGGTTCTTTTTATTTTTAATTAGATCAAGAGATGCCTCACTCATGAAGTTTCTGAAATCACTTCTTAATGATCGTAACTTTGGCTACAAAATATTTGATTGATTTTTTTCCCTTGAAAATTAATGTGATCATTTATCTAAGGCATTGCTAGGGCTCATTCCTGAGGTAGGTGTTTTTTTTTTTGTTTGTTTGTTTTTGTTTTTTTTTTTTTTTGTTATCTTGACACAAATTAGAAGTATTTGGGAAGAGGAACTTCATTTTCTGGAATGATTGAAGTGGGTGAGGTCAGATGGCAGGGGGCAGTGCCTATCTGGGACAGGTAGTTGTGGGTTCATTAAGAAGGCATGCTACACCAGCCATGAGGAGAAAGCCAGTAAGCATCACTCTTCCAGGGGCTCGGYTTCAGTTCCTGCCTCCAGGTTCCTGCCTTGCTGAGATCTTTCTCTGACTTCCTGTAGTGAAGATCCATGATGTGGAACTATAAACTGAAATAAACTCTTTCTCCCATAAATTATTTTCTGCCATGTGTTTTAATCACAGAAATAGAAACCCTAAGACATGTGTGTCTCATGTCTCCTCTACAGTACCCATCATAGAACCTTGCCTAAAATCAGCCCTTACTGAAGCCTTCTGAAATTAGAGAATGGGAGCAATGGGAATGATCCTTCTACAGCTACACTACCGATGCATAAGTGTCCTCGTCCATTGCTCTGATGAATACCATAACGCAAAGCAACATGAAAGGAAAGATTTTACTTCAGGTGACCTGTTCAGCTCATGTTCCATCACTGACAGAAGTCAGGAAAGGGACTCAAGGCAGAAACAGAAACAGAAACCTTGGAGGAATGCTGCTTCATAGCCCGTTCTCTCTGGGMGTTCACAATTTGCTTCCTCTCACAACTCAGGGCCCTCCAACATCTTTCATCAATCAAGAAAAAGTACTACAGGCTTGACCACAGGCCAATCTGATAGATCTTTTTTTTCCCTCTATCGAGGTTCCTTTTTCCAAAATGATCCTAGCCTTTGTCAGCCATCACAGTGCAAAGGACTTGATCACATTGTGAACCCCAAGATTGTGAACTGGAAAATCCTCGTTGCGGTATGACTCAGCCCTAGCACAAACCTTTAATCCAAAAGCTAAATAAAGTCYACTGAGGGTCAAGACGCAGAGCAAGAAATCAGTTGACAGGGAGTGAACATAAATAAACAGGAAGGAGGGTCTTTGAGTTGAAGGTTATTTAAGACAGCATGGAGAAGTAGAAGAGGCCTTTTCCTTCTGGGGCTTCCGAGGGGTAGGAAGGGAGGCACCCTTCTGCTGGGTGCTTTCTCTTCTTCTCTGAGCTAGCAGCTTTTTACCACAGCAGCTGGCTTCTGAGACTTCACTGGTAAAATTGAACTGCTCAGCTATCTGTTGAAACAGTAAGACAGGATCTGGAGGAAACCTAGGAAATATCCTTCAAGACATGTTCTTTAGAGTGCTCCAAAGAGATTAACTGGTGGGAAAAGATCCACACTAAGGGTGGGTATAGTCTTGTAACTAGTGGCCCAGGCATAAAGAGGTCCTCGGATAAAGCAGGGAGGTCTATATGACTTCTCTCCTGAGTATATTTATTGCTGCTCTGAAAGCTGCTGCCTCTGTTGCTGCTGTTCTTNTTCCTACAAACCCAGGAATTCTGTTAGATGCAGAAAAGATACACAGTGTGCCAATAACGGCATCAGTCCATAGAGAATTGTCCTTGAGAGAAGAGAACTTTTATTTCAACTGTCTTTATTATAATATAGTCCAGTATCCTTTGCACATTTGGTGRTTGACAGAGTATTTCAATCTGCTTATGGACATTTCATTTCATTCTATACTTTCCCAGTTTATGTGGTACTGGAGCACCAAGAGAAACATATGTATCATAGCATATTGGTCCTGTGTCTATCTTTCATCAGAGCAAACTTCCAAAAGTATCTGTGGCTGCTAAGAAATCACTTGACTGGGAAAAGACCACTGGGACTTCCAGTGAAGTGGCTGGAGAGAAAACATATCACCCACATAGATAGCAGTGCATGTATTGTGATTGTGTAAGCTTTGCAAGGACATTGGACACACACATAGCCAAATATTCCTCCTAGKTTGTGAAGCACACTGAGCTCTCAGCATGTGAGCAGGCTTCCGGATGTTTGTTATTGCTAAAGGCCTATCTCCCCTTTAAATGCAGCAGGCAGGTTAATGTCAGCAGGGTGGGGGGTAGTTGGCGTGTTCTCATCTCATGGAGATACTGCTGGTGAAGAGACAGGAAAGGGTAGACATCAAGGCATTTCTGAGTCTGTCACAGAAGGGCATGGAGGTAAGGGTTTATGTGTTGGTTATACATACATAAACATATTTAGGCATAGACTAAACAAGTTACAGTGCATAAAATGAGAAACTTTAATTTTGGAGAAGGATGTAATCATATTGTCTGTCACCATGGACTGAATTCCTATGCTGAGTGTCTTAAAGTTTACTCATTATTCTTTTTTAAATTAATTTCTTGACTTAGCATACAAAGTAATGGGTATCATTATGMCATTTCACACATGTTATTATACTYRYTTCTAATTTGTCTCCCTCCRTTACTGCTSTCCACARTGCCCTGACCCSCCCATGTAATYKGTTTCCTTCARTCTTCCAAGTAATTCCCCCTTCTTTGGTGTCATATATATTCCATTATCATTTTTTTCTCTCATCCCAGTTCCTTAARATTTCTTCCTCTACTCTCATAATCTTTTTCAGTTTCATGAATCCTGAAACATCTATATAYGTCTATTATACATCTGTRTATGTGCATGCATACAATTTAAAATCTGTGTTCTGCATAGGAAAACATTGTTGCAGATAGCCCTGGGGCTACTTGTATTTTGATGCTAATTCCATTCTCCTGGGAGGGGCTGTGAATGAGGAATGATCAACACTCAGGTGATAAACCTTCCYACCTTAATTTGTAAAATAAAGGCTAGAGCTGGTGATTGGGCAGGAGAAGGGAAGGTGGAGCTGAAAGTTTTGAGAGAGTAGGAGGAGGAGAGAGAGGAGGTGGAGGGAAAGTGGAGCAGAAGCTTGTGGCCCAGAGAAACTGCAAATTATAAGGGGTCTCCTAGATGGGGAAGATGGTAGTGTAGTGGTAGATCTGCCCAATCTAGGCATGTAGCTTGCATTCATATTAATTGAGCTGTGTTTTCTTTGCCCAGGCTTATTTGGGTTGGAGATTTACTACATCAAAACATACAGAAATTCTSTTTTGTAGACTGTCTTATTTCACTTAACATAATAATATACATTCTCTTTTATGGCTGGGTGAGTCAACTAGGCTCAACTGGAGAGTTTTTGCTAATTGTATTGCCTGCTGGGGCTACATCATCATGGTGGCCTGGCCCCTGACAGTGATGGTACATACCARTAGGCTCCTCCCAGGGTTGAAAGTTGATGCTACTAGYTCRGGGTTTGATTGAGGCTGTTGGTTACAGTGGTTTGGTGAAGACTGGAGGCTGGGTGCTTAGTTCAAGAAGCTGGTAGCTTCAGCACAAGAGGAACCAATGATATATTCCTAGTGCAAGGCTAAAGGCTTGTGGACACTAGCAAACTGCAGGGGCTTGTRCAAAAGATRAAGAAGCTGGAGTTTGATGGYCATCAGTGACAGCAGAAGGAAGTGCCACACCTAAGCAAATGTGGTGGTGTGAATGAAAATGGTCTTCATCTCATACGAAATAGGATTATTTGAAAGGATTAGAACATATGCYTTTGTTGGARTATGTGTGAATTTGGAGAAAATGTGGACTTGGARAAAATGTGTCACCGGGTATGGGCTTTGAGATTTCAGAAGCTCAAGCCAGACCCAGTAGCTAATMCTTTTCCTGCTACTGTGGATCAGAATATACAACTCTCAGCTCATCTCCAGTACTGTRTCTATCTATGTGCCACCGKGCTTCCTGCAATGATCATAATGAACTAAACTTCTGAACTATAAGAAAGCCCCAATTAAATGGTTTCCTTTGTAAGAGTTGCTGTGGTGRTCATGATGTCTCTTGAGAACAATATGACACTGACTAAGACAAAAGTTGTACCAGAAGTGGRATATTGCTTTGATGGGCCTGCCTGTGTTTTTCTTTGAAGAAATGTGKACTTTGGAATTTTGGATTAGCAAAGAAGTTGAATGGTTTAATGGGCCATATGAGTAGAAGTGTGGAAAACAGTRTGTTGAAGGTGATTTGAATTGTGGGGACTTGTCTCAAGAGGTTTCAGAGGAAAAGTTTGTGTGTGTGTGTGTGTGTGTGTGTGTGTGTGTGTGTGTGTGTGNTGCCTTGAACAAGACTACTGAGAAAGGTGCAGGGACTTTGCAAGCTCTTGATTTCTTATTTTTCTTGAAACTCCTCTTGTCTTGAGCATTTAGCAGATTCAGATGCATAGGGCTGCTTCTGTGATGGAGAAACTTTGGAGTTCTCTCATTTTATGTCTCCTCGATGAGTTTAGAGTATCCACTCTTCTTGACCTGGAGGGACACCCGAAGTGTGATGTTCTAGGGAAGTGCCAATGGGTGGCAGGCTCTAAAGTGTGCTTGTTTATTTAGTCACATTGAGCTGCCATGTGCATTGGTCAAGGCTGCTTGCTTATGACTCCCCCTGTACCACTTGAGAAGAGAAAAAGTTTATGAGATCTGAGGGAGAAAGTGGCCAGGAAAGAGAGTACAAGCTGGCGGTGAGCCCTCTCAGACCTCAGGTTCCCTTCTGGTTTCTAAAAAGCTTTATATTTGCCTATCTCCCCACTCCCCACTCTTTTATCCAGCTATATAAAATCTCTTTAGGACTTCGTGTCTTTTATCTCTTTGTTTTGAAGGATCAGGAGCTAAACATATATTTCAAAGGGCAGCAATCTCCTTAGCCCTGTTTAGAGACTCTTGCCAGAAGGTCTAAGAGGTAGGGAGACAATGCTCCAAATGCCATCACCTTTTTTTGTTAAGTCTTTTGCATTCCTCATAGAACGTCCTGAAAGTATTTGTTTCCCGCCTTTTGTAGCTCAGATTACTATTTTGAGCTCTGTGGTCCAAGCCATCTTTCTCATCAGTGATTTGGATATATTAGTGAGAAGAGGAAGAGAGGCAATGAGGATGCCAAGATTTTAATCCAAGTAGCCAAAAAACCAAAAAGTTCATTTACAGAGATATTACAGAAACTTTCAGAGTATGGGGAGATACCAAAATGTTTTTGAACATGTTGTTGAAGGTGTTTAGTAAACATCTAAGTCAGTGTTTCTCAACCTTCCCAATATTGTGGTGACCCCCTCTCCAATCATAAAATTATTTTCTTTGCTACTTCATAACTGTAATTTCGCTACTAACATGAATTATCATATAGGTAGCTGTATTTTCTGATGGTCTCATGTGATCCCTGTTAGAAGGTTATTTGGCTCACAAAGGGTCCCCGCTCACAAAGGGTCACTGCTCACAGGTTGAGATCCACTGATGTAAGCTATCAGGCAGAGGGATGGTTGTGAAAATATGAAGTCTGTGGAAGAAGTCAAATTGGAGGACATAATTTTGAAATCGTTGGATTTTATATGCTGTATAAAGATTCAAGACTAGCTGAAGTCACCAAGAAAGCAGACTCAGGGGGAATAAAGTCCATGGAATCCTGCATGTTTAGACCTACAAAGGAACATGAGAGACAGCATCCCATCAGGCAGTGGAAGAATAAAGAATGATATCCACAGCCAAGTAAAACAAGGAACAGAAGTTTTTTTTTTGACTGTCTTCATGAACTTAATATTTTTATTTAAATTTATTTATTTTTTTACACTCCATATTTTATTCCCCTCCCCATCCACCCTCCAACTGTTTTACATCCCATACCTCCTCCCGACCCTTTGTCTCCACATAAATCTACCCACCTCACACCCTATCTGACCTCTAAATTCCCTAGGGTCTCTAGTCTCTTGAGGGTTAGGTACCATTATCTCTTAATGAACACAGTCCCGGCAGTCCTCTATTGTATGTGTGTTAGGGGCCWCATATCAGCTGGTGTATGCTGCCTATTTGGTGGTCCAGTGTTTGAGAGATCTCTGGGGTTCAGATTCATTGAGACTGCTGGTCCTCCTACAGAGTCACTCTTCAACTCTTCTTTCAGCCTTTCCTAATTCAACAACAGGGACCAGCCACTTCTGTCTATTGGTTGGCTGCAAATATCTGCATCTGACTCAGTTGGAGATACAGATGGTTATTATGAGATGTCTGATATGGGTGCTACCYCTTTAACTTTTAAGTCATCTTTCCAGCCCCAAGACTTCTTTTTAATGCAATGAAAGATTTCCATAATAGAACATAAATCTCCATATTGTAGATGTTCACCGAGTTCCTAAATCCATGACCAGAACTTTGACTTATTGCCATAAAAAGAATAAAGAGAAAATTTCCAAGTCATCCGGAGGGTGAAGCACAGCTCACAAAAGAGGAGAGATGAAAATGGCTCTGTGCAGCCGTGAGATGGGAATCAGTCCATAAAACAGCAGAGCTAGACCATCACACTTGGAGAAGAAAATGATTTCTAATTGTTTGTCTTTTATTCAGAACTGTTTCTGTTACTGCTGTAATTATTATTGCAGCTTAGGTTTTACTATATTTAGCCCAGGATGACCTTGCACTTTTGTATTTCTGCTTCTGCTTTCTGAGTGCTGAGACCACAAATGTGTAACCCCACACACAGCTTGCACAGAGAATTACAGAGCCAGGATCTAAGACATAGATGATACATGATAATGATGAAGATTTTCACTTAATGACAAATGTCAAGGAATCTACATCCCATATTCTTTATTAGCTCCTGGAGGAAGAAGTGAGGTCCAGGGAAGAGAAGATGCAACATGGGAAAAATAATGAGTTTTCCTCCCCAGATAAGAGGAAGGAAAAGCCCAGGATGTTAACCATGGTAAGCTTGGAGTGCAATGGTGAAATCTACAGCAAGAAGAGGGGGCAATGGAAAAAAGTGAGAAAATGTGATTAGTAAATTTACAAAACCTATTCATAGGAACATATTTTTATAGTGAGAGGTTCTGAGAGATTGTGGAAAGAACCTGTCATGAGTAATAATAAATCTAAATGAATCTAAGAAATTAAAGCAGTCTATGGTTAAGAAACGAACAAAAATTTGTCACATTTAACACTTGTTCTACGAGTGTTTGGTAGTCACAGTAATGTGTGTATCAGGTGACATGTGGACCTGAAAAGTGTGTTATATTCGTACGGCAAGGGAAGGGTTAATGGAAGGATGAGGGAAAGTGATATAAAAGAGCTAGAATCTTTTTTACAATTACAATAAGAGGTCAATGAACAGCGATTAAAATTGAAATTGTGAAAGAACAATATAGGCATGATATTTAATAATACTTAGAAAACTAGAAAAAAAACTGAGTGTGCCAAGTGCAAAGTAGTTGTTGCTAGACAAGAGGATTATGGTAAGGAAGGGTGATTCAGGGCCCCCTTTGTTGCATACTTTCAGCACTATTATTTTTTAAACAATGTATATTTGTGACAGATTGGTATGAGCTTCTAGAAAGTTCTAAATAAAGTGATAGACACAGCGAGACAGAGCAGAGCCAGCATTTCATGGCCTCTGTTGTCTAATGATGTGAATGGGAGCTAAAGACAGAATGTGTATCTGTCTGGGAAGGAGGCTTAGTTTATGCTCAGTCAGTGCCTCTGCTTGGAGGAGTTTGCCCATGAGTCTTCCTTGTGGCTGACTGACACACTAGGTCTGACTGTGGAGTTGCTTTCCTGGAATCACAGTTCAGGTGTAGCATACATCWTCACAGATCTGTAGACTGTTTTTACATAAGTGTCGTTATAGAAGATTATAGAACATATGATCTTTATGTTCTCTAGAATTCAAACATTTTGACCTGAATTTTAAAGCATTTGAAAGCTTTTCAAATCATGTTGCGGGCATTATAAAACAATGTGATCTAGATGGAAAACCAGAACTAAGTTGGTTGGAAGATCAAGAACTGTTTAATAATCATGTCTTCAATCTGACTTGACCTCACTCACTTCGACTCTTTGCCTGCTCTTGTTAATTTAAAAGGAAAAGGATGGTCACTCATATGCAGAGCTCCATGCTGTGGCAAAATGATTGGCTGTGTGGAGTTCCTAAGGGAAGGGAACTAGCTACTGTGACATAGGATGTGTGTGGAAACCAGGATTCAGTCAAGCTCGTGGCATGTATGACTGTCTCTCTGCAACATGTTAATATCAGCATACTCATTTTAAGTGCTTTTAAATAAGTTATAATATATGAGATCATTTGAGGAGAAAACATTTTATTCTTTAGACAGGTCTGTTGTTTTTTGTTGTTGATGTTCAGTTCTCTCTCTTTCTCTCTCTCCTTTCCTTTTTTCCTTCTTTATTACTTTTACATCACAACAGCAGTTTGCCCTCCATCCTCTCCTTCTAGTCCCCCTCCCAACCACCCCATCCACTCCTCCTCCATTTCTCTTCAGAAAAGGGCAGGGCKCCCTTAGCTAGTAACCAGCCAAAGCATATCAAGTTGCAGTTAGACTAGGCACCACCTCTTCTATTAAGGCTAGATGAGGCAACCTAGAAGGAGGAAACGGTCCCAAAGGCAGGCAACAGAGTCAGAGTCAGCCCCTGCTCCCATTGTTAGGAGCTCTAAAAGAAAACCCAGTTCCAAACTGGATATGTTTACTCTTAACTAGGCACTCTATTTCTAGGTAATTGGTACTTGACAGATAGATACAAAAGGCTTACATCTCCATCTACTCAGAGCTGGAAGTGTCATGATGCTTTTGAGCAATGTATGTCTGCAASTGATTAGACAAACCAGATAGCTTGACCATTCCTATTTGCCCCTAACCTGTATTTCAGTGATGTAAATAAGGAAATGTAGTGATTGCTCATATGTGAGTAGGGAGACTATGCTACACACAAACTCAACAATGTTTAAGTTAATGTGTATACACATATGGCAAAGATAAAGTCATATTTAAGAAGAAAGGCCATAATGTTGCTGGAGAAACCAGGGTCAAGAATGCAGAAAGGGAAAGTGATTAGGTGTTATCAGATATGTGCTAAAAGGAGAAAGTGTGAGGTGTTGTATTTGAACTGCCTGCTGCTGACAGGGAAATGACTGTCCAGGGGGAAGGCAGTGACAGMTAGACTATGTCTTCCATAATCCTGGATCTAAAATGCTTTGCAATTGATTTTGGTATTAAATGTTCAGATGGTGAGGATTCAGASGGRGATCATGGAATTCTGTAGGCATTTGGATCAGGCYAAACCTTTCTGTGACAAAGTTAATATGTGGTGATGTTGTGGATGACTCTGTGCTGCTTGTATTTTATGTTAATTATGCTCTCCTGGGAGAGGCTGTCTGGAATGAGAAATGAGTCACGCACTCAGGTGGCTTCTTGTGAATCAATCCCCTAATGAATAAA
>BDUI01016639.1:0-19940 GCA_002335545.1 Apodemus speciosus
AGAGAAGAGAAGAGAAGAGAAGAGAGAGAAGAGAAAAGGGAGAGGGAGAGAATATTAAATGCCTGGGAGAGAGATATGGTGGATACCTCTGAACGAAAGCAAAAGAATGTGTAATATGATAGAATTCTTTCCTTTCTCCGTTCCCTGTGGTTGTTTCATTCAGAACATGATTTAAAATACCCAGTTCCAGCAACTCTATTAACCACATAAATCATGGAAAGAAAGTATGGGAAGTCCAGAAATAATTTACATTTGGCTTTGGAATGCATCCTGTATTCAGAGTTTCAGATGTGTGTACTTACTGTGCTGAGAATTCGTTAGAACAAAATAACACAGGAGAAGACTCAATAACGGAATGGCTGGCAAACTTCCCCACAGGGACCTTACAAACTCTTTCCTATAACACACTAGCATGCAACAACCCAGCTAAAGTGAGCTACCTAMGATTAAACTGTTGCTGAAGCAGCCGTTCGTTTCCATGTTTGGATTGTAAAGTGTTTCGTTAGTAAATGCACAGAAAGACAGGGCCAACGAAAGCCACAGCCAGTAATTCAAGCTAAACAGATGAATGAGGAGGAGTTCGACAAAGGAAATAAATACCATCAGTAAAAGTGAGTGTGGTACTTGCCTGTGGTGAATTCATTTCAATATAGCATTTACAGTTATTTTGCAGATATAAAGTTGTTCAAAAGAAGAAAAAAAAAGCATTGGAATGAATAAACAAAATTCTTTAAAGTTGACATTTGAGTTGGACCGGGTGATTCAAGCCTATAATCCTAGCTATGCCAGACAGCAGTAGGACTGCAAATACAAAGCCTGCATGTACTACAGGGTAAGTTTAAGACCAGACTGGAAAACTTAGTGAGGTGTGTCTCAAAAGAAAAAGTGTTACAAGGCATGAGACTACATCTCAGGGGCACAGCACTTGTATATCATGAGTGAGGTTCTAGGTTCAAGTTCCAGAAACCATTAAATAAACAAATAAATAAATAAAAATAAATTTTGCTTGCCTTTTAACATATTTTAATTAAAATACAATTACATCATCTCCCCATTCTCTTCCCATCTTCCAACCCCTCCCCTATCCCCTCGCTCTCTCTCAAACTGGTTTATTATTATTATAATATATATACAGAAAAATGTACAAATATATAGATAAAACTTACTGACTCCGGTTGTTTAACCAGTACAAAGTGGTCAACCTTATACATAAACAATAAGTAATATTTTTAAAGTTGATATTTGGACTCATGTGTAGAACTCCGAGCCATAATACCTTGTGACTTGATTATGATGTTTCAGTCCAATGAAGGTATATCTGGAGTAAATCAAACCTGCAGATGGCTAAAAGCCAGAAGTCAGCCAGAGTTGGGGGCATGCCAGGAATAACCTAAGTGGGGGTTGATTTCTTCATTCTCCCATCTAATACTGGGGCTGCAGGTAGAACTTGTCAAGAAATAGAAGGCTAAGGAGAGGTAAAGTGTTGAGAGTGTTTAAGGTTGTTATTTATTGTAGCAGAACTGACATATACCTACTATTACTCCCACAAATAGGCCATATCAGGTTGGCTCTCTATATTTCTGAGTGCTATATCTGCCAATTCAACCAACTATAGATCAAAAATATTTTTAAATCAGTTCTATAGTGATGAGGTGGGAGACTTACTTTTTGTTATTATTACCTAAATATAGTATAACAATTTCATAGCATTTACATTTTACTAACAATTTACAAATTTCTAGAAAAATTTATAATTTTGCAACATTTACAAATTATGTAGAGAGGATTGAAAGTACATTAAAAAAAAAGATGTATATAGGTCATATGTAAGTACTATATGCCATTTTATATAAAGAACCTGATATCTTGGGCAGGAGTTCTGAAACCAGTTCTCCATAGATATGGAAGAAATGACTGTAGTTATACGCCTCTGTGTCCTTACAAAAGCCAGCTGTTTTATGTGGAATCCTGTCTGTCCCCATCCCCATTTCTTTTCAGTCTGCTGGAATATTATCGAATCCATCTAAGAGCAGCTCAAACAGGCTTTTCCTTCAATGCTCCCTTTGTTCAGATTCCCATGTTGACTACACAGTCTTCTTTCACTCTAGTCTGTGTCTCCATTTATGTTGTTCTAGCAATTTCACGTTGTCTCAGAATAGGTGTTCAATAAACGTTTACTGCAGTTGAGGAGGGAGGGTTAACAGCTCGGCAGCACATGTATATAGCTGACACTTCACAAATCTTACACTAGCAGGGAAGGGAACTGGGGATACAAAAGGAGTTTATGACTCTGTCACTAACTGTCAAGGAATTTATGATCTAGGTGGGGGAATGCCTTAAATGACAGCGCGGCTATGCTGGACTGCTAGAGTAAGAATATAGTGGGCATATGGAGAACAGAAGGTAGGTGAGAAGCTAAAGAAGGCTTCATGGAGGAAAGAGGTTATTTCAGGCCTGGGAAATGAAGTGAACCAGGAGATACACGTCAGTGTAGCATTTACTCTTCTTACTTAACTAGAATACAGATAAGGTGTCTGTAAGAAACTGGAGGGCTTGGGTGGCCAAATGGAGGCACTATGGTTTTCACCAAGAAAAATGATAAAAATATTATTTTAGGCAGGAAACGTGGTAGCTTTATGACAGAAAAAAAAAGAGGTGGAACCAGCCAGGAAAACCCTTTGCTAACTCTAGTTTCAATGCTGGTGATTTAGTTAAAAGAGAAAGATGGCTTTTGTTTCTTGATTCATTCAGTCAGACTGTGTCTTTTAATTGGATAACTGAAGCCATTTGACAGTAAAATTTAATATTCAATTTATGTATTTATGTATGTGTATATATATGCATATATGTATGTAACAATAATTAATGAAAAGGGAGGACATGAATTTGACAAAGAATAAAGGGGATATATGAGAGGATTTAGAGGGAGGAAGTGGAAGAGGAAAATAGTTATTACAATTAAATCATATTAAAATCATAAAGAAAATGAAATAATTTTTTTAAAAAAGAGGAAGAAGGAAAAGGGAAGGCGTACACATTCCCAGAAATTGTACTAGACCAAAACAAGAGCCAGCTGGTGGGTGTGGGCAGGGTGGCATTAGTCTGTGGTATGATTTTCTGTCCTGTTTTACTGTAAGGACTGATGTATGTTGGTTCAAATAAATTAATATTCCCATAACAACTAACTTATTTAACAAAAAGAAATATATAAAAGCCAGTATGTGAGTAAGCTAACAACACACACATGATCCCTTAAATAAAAACACTGAGTGCATTAAATACTGAGTGCAGTATGTATTTTAGCACTAACATGCAAAGAGAAGCAGCAGACTTTTCCACTTCTCATTTTTGTTCCTGTAAACTGTTTATTGGCCTGTGAATGACATTCTGAGTAACTATAGGTGCTGGATATTTCAAATATGGAAAATGGAGACTGTGAATAGAGGAAGTGGAGTCTGATGGTTTAAATTAGAAAGGCCCTCTAGAGTCATATATTTCGTTGTTTGGTCCCTAGTTGGTGGAACTGTTTGTGAAGGATTAAGGTTGAGCCTTGTTGGAGCAGGTTTGTCACTAAGGGTGCTTTGGGGCTTCAAAAGTCCACATGACTGGCAGTTATCTCTCTGCCTTTCTCTATGCCTCTTGTTTATATATCAAGAATCTAAACTCTCAGCCACTGCTCCAGCATCGTGTCTGCCTGCCTGCTGCCATGTTCCCTACCATAATGTTCAGGAACTCAACCTCTGAAACTGGAAGCCCCCAAAAACTCTCTCTTTTATAAATGGTCTTGGACATGGTATCTCTTCAAGTAAGGGAAAGAGGCATTGCATACATTACACTGATTTTAAATAAGGCAATTAAGGGCATTACTTAAAATGAAATCTGAAAATGTCCCTAACTGTGGTAGGAAAAGTAATGTCAGCGCAGATAGACAACCATGTGTTATATATGCCCACTCTACGCAAAGCCAGGGTTGAAGAAAAGGTCGAGGTTGGGGAGGGGCGGTGTTTCAGAGGTATCAAGTTTAACATATGGAAGAAACCAAAGACACAGAAAAACAAACGAACGAGAACCAGAAACTTCTCTACATCAAGTGTAACTCATAACAAACATGTGCAGGGAGAAGCCTGTGCTATGCAAATGACCCAAAAGCCTCTGGTACAGGAATTAATGATCTTAATCCTTCCCACAGCATTTGTCACTAGGCTTTCTCCAGTTCTGGCTGACTTGTACTCTCTGAAGGGTTGGTTTTTTTTTTTTTTTTTTGTTTTGTTTTTTTGGCTTAATAACTATGTCTTCTTTTGTTATTATCCAGATGTCTCTGTCCAAATCTTTGCTCAAGAACACGAGAACCTAAAGCCCCAGCAAATGTCCTCCAAACTCCAATATCTTTCTAGCACGGATTTCCATAAAACCTCTATTCTTCCGTGCCTGTCACAAACAGAAGGCTCAAAACCACTCTAGCTTATACTCCAATTTCAGTTTTGATTCTCTTGTATTGAGAAACAGAAATAAAGTGTGGATATCTGATATTAATCTCTGAGATGCTATATAAGATGCTTATTTCAGATGCTTAAAATCTCCAGGCAGAAATCACCATGAGGTCTTTATTGRAGGCTCATCCTCTACCAAGGTTTTATTTATATGGATTATATCTATAGGTAATAATGGTACTTAAAGCAAGAACTGAGAAATGCTTAAATATATATTTATTCAGCTATTTAAAATGGAAAAAGCTGGGTGTGATGGTTCACAGCTCTTATCCCACAAGTCAGGAGGCTGAGGCAAAAGGATTGCTATAATTCTGAGGCCAACCTGAACTACATAGTGAGTCACAGGCCAGACTTGGAGACCCTGCCTCAATAAACAAATAAATGAAAACTAAGAAAATAAAATACATTAATATTCAACCCAAAACCTTACCATGTTTTGTAAAATAACTGCATTTTCCCAAACATAAACTAATTCCTAGAATATTCCAGTGTGTATGCTTGAGTGAAAGGGACAAGGCACTGTAAAAAATCTGTTGGCAAAGAGAAAGAGCTAAACTGGGAGAAGTCATACTTGGACAAGAATTTGATAAGAAGGAGAAAGAATCCACATCAGCCAGAGGCAATGGTGAAATGAAGCAAATGACAAGCTAATCTTTTCTGTAAATACTTTTAAAAGAATTGACAACCTGGGTCTATATCATTTGGATCATTCCCAACAGATAAATAAGCACGAGATAATTTACTTAACATGGCTTTAAAATGTCAGCTAAAACATTATGCTACCTTCTCTTAGAAGACTAGCTTTTCTTTAGATGTTTTGGTTCGGATAAAGCAATAAACATTTTGTCATACAGACTTTCAACGGTGTGACAAATAGCCTGAGGCTGGTCTCATGTGCCTGGACAACCAGAACTGAGGCTAAGTAAGGCTAGGGGACACTGGGTTGGAGGCAAGTGTGGTGTGATGTACTCTCAAAAATCAAAATTAAAGTAAATGTGACAATGAGGTATCCAGAAGGTCAAGAATAAGGGACTGTCAGATCTAACAAAGATGAGGCTACATTTATAAATGCTTTTCACTTTGACATCTACATATAAAATTCCTAAATACACTTTGCCAAACTGCGTATCAAATCTCGTTGAAAGACTTGGCTGCCCTATCTAACGGGGAGTTAGTTCAGGAATGCAAGACTGGATTCGAGGTAAAGAATGCCTAGCAGATACAGTGTGAGGAGCTGGAGGCTTACTCCTGCGGCTGTGCCTTCATGAACACGATGGGATGATCATATAGTAAGCCAAAGTAAAGCCTTCTGCCCTTATAAAGAAGAATTCCAACATGTCCAAAAAAAAGTTCTTAAAGAGAAAAAACAAAAAAGGTCAAATTCATTTGGGTGTGGTAGAATATACCTATAATCCCAGCTCTTGGGAGGCTGGGGCCTAAGGATCCTACCAAGTTTGGGACAAGTTTGAACTCTACGGCAAGACCAAGTTTCAAAAAGGAAAAATGAAACAACCTCAAACAGATGTCAAGAATAGATTTTTAATTTACTTTCGTCCTGGGCTAAAACTTTGAAAATAGTCCATGTAGAGGGTTTCTTTTTAGACATGATGTAGAATACTGTAATTTAATCCAACAAGCAAAATACCATCCCACTTAATACAGGAAGGCAAGCCTGTAATTATGCCTGTAATCCCAGCACTTTAGGAAAGTAAGGTAGATGGGTGAAGAGTTTATCTCAGCTACATGAGTTCCTGTCTTTCTCAGTTATACATCCAGCACAGGATTAATATCTATAATATACAAAGAACTCAAAAACCTAAACATCAAGAAAACAAGCCAACCAATAAAAAATGGGCATGGATCTATGTAAATAATTCTTAAAATAAGAAATTCAAGTGGTTATAAAGTTTTAAAAATATTCTTCATTAGCCATAATGGAAATACACATGAAAATTTCTTTGAGGTTGAATCTCATATCCAGTCAGAATGGCTATTATAAAGAAATCAAATAACAAAGGATGCTGGAGAGGATATGGGGGGAATATGAACCCTTATTTACTGACACAAGTGCAAACTATTGCAGCCACTATAGAAATCAATATAGAGGTTCTTCAAAAAGCTCAAAACCAATCTATCAAATGAGCCAGCTATGTCCTCCTTAATATATACCCAAAGGATTCTATCACCTCCTAAAGAAATACCTCAACACCATTCATTGCTATTCTAGTCATAGTAGCTAAATAATGGAAACTGCCTGGCTATCAACACATAAGTGGAAAAAAATGTGTGGTAACTTACAACAACATTTTACACAGCTGTAAAGGTCAATGAAATTATGAAACAGGCATGTCAATGGATGGAACTGAAATAATCATACTGAATGAGGTAACTTAGATCCAGAAAGACAGACATGACATATTCTCCCTCATGTGCAGATCTTAGCTTCTAATCTTTAGATTTTGTGTGTGTGTTTAAATTAGGATAGCTGCAAAAGTCAGTAAACTAGAATACAGTCATTGAGGTAGAACATGGTTTAAGGGAGAGGGCAAAACAGAATGCAGGTGATGTAAAAGCAGAAGGGAAATTTAAGAAGGGGAAGGACAGTGGAATGGAAGACATAAGAGGGTAATGAGAAAGGGTTAACCAACATGAAGGGTGTGTATCTATATAGAAACCTACTAGTTGGAAAGCCATCTAAAATTATAAAGGGTGATAGCCATTATGCATGGCTGAATAATGCTATCTCTAATAGCATTATTTAAAAAAAAATAACAATTTCCAATCCCAGGTATGGAGTACCTCCTCATAAGCTGTTAGTCAAGGAGACGGCAGAGGCTCCAAAAACAACATAGGTTATTAACATACCTTTTGGTTGCCTATCAGAACTGGTTGCTAAGACTCACTGCTAAAGACACCATAGGCCTTATTTGTAATACAGAGAAATCACACTGTAACTGTGTTGAAAGCTTCCTCTATGCTAGCCAGCTCTCATCATCCCAAATACTTCAAGGTAAATTGATGCGGGGAAAGACATAAATGGTCTTACCAGATGAGGACCCTAAGAACTATAATACCAACCTACCAGGCAAGATGTGTAAAGTTGTACAATAGAAGAATAACTATTAGAGGGGCAACCAAGCACTCTCTGTTTGGTTCTGAGCCTGTTCTCAMAAAGGGAGTTGGTGCCTGGCTAAAAATACAGTTAATAACCCTTGGCTGAGGAGGTCATATACCCTATGGGGGAACTTACTGCTATTGTTTAGCTACATGAATATATCATCAAGCTGCCTTCTAAATACCTATCTCTATATCCACAAACAAGTACTACTCTCAGTCCTAATCAGAAATGCTTTCCCTTCACAACAACTGTTAATGAATACCGAGACACAAGCCTGTCTGAGGTGCATGAAAATAAGTTATAGGTGAGTTTTTCTCCCCAAAAGGACATTTATACCAACCCTCAAAGACTCAAGGAACAAAGTAAAGGATAGAGTGGAAATAATATGAGTCAAGAGATAAGGAAAGGGGCTATAAAATGTTATTTTCTGGACATCACACAGCCAATGCATTAGAAAGTCTAACTGTAGCAAGAATAAACACATCTAATTTAAATTATTTTAGATATATATATATTATAATTTTGTTTTGTTTGAGATAGGGTCTTGCTATGCAACGTAGACAGACACAGAACTCAATATATAGACCAGGCTGGCCTGGAACTCATGGTCTTCCTGCTTCAGCCTCCTAAGTTGCTAGTGTAACAAGTGTGTGCCATTATGACTGGCAGAAGGGTCAATAGAAATTCCAGGCCAGACTTGGCTACATAGTGAGTTGTAGTACACCTTGGGCTATAGAGTAAAGAGCATGTCTTTAAAAGGCAAAGTAAAATATAACAAATTCTAAAAGAACATGGAATATCATATTTATCCCAGACATGAAGAGCATATAACTCACAGGTATCCTGTGCCTTGTATTGAAATTTTCAATTAATATCATTGTTTCTGGGAGCAGTACTGTTCATCCAAACACAGTAATTCCATTTGAACTCTTTTGTTTTTAAGTCAAATGCTGAAATTAGCTTAGTGAGCAAGGCTTTTCATACATCTTTAGTTTTAGGTAAACTTCCAATACTACTTCTTCAACTCCTTCCCTTCTCCTATCCCTATTTAATCATTTTATCTCAACACAGTCCTGCTTTTTGCCATTTCATATGTATTCTACTGTTTTGTAAGCAAGCAATTTTTAATTGAGCTGTGAGATAGTAGGTTTCCATACAGGGTTTACACGCCCTTCCTTTGGGTTAGCCTTCTACTCTCACTCCCTACCATCCCCAATATTCATACCTTTTTGCCCACTTGAGCCTTTGCACCCCCAGTATTCCACCTCCCTGTTTTTATTTTACCTATAATCTACCATCCTCCCTCCCTCATCATGCCCCAGCCTCTAAAAGAGGCCTTTTTAACTCCTTGGCTTCTGCTTGTGTTTTTAAGTTAAACATGCAAAAGATTTAAAGCTAGATCTATATACAAATAAACATACAATGGTTGTCTTTCTGAGCCAGAGTTACCTCACTCAGCATAACTGTTTCCAGTTCTATTCATTTACCTTCTAATCTTACAATCTCTTTTTTTTCTCAGAAGACCAATATTCCATTGTGCATATGTACCACAGTTTTCTTATCTCCTCATCTGTTAATGAACATGTAGGTTGGTTCCATTCCCTAGCTATTGTGAATAGAGCTGCAATGAATCCAYTAAATGACTAAATGGTCAAGCAAGTTTCCACAGGAGGAAAGTAACRAAGAGTCCTAGCTGCTGTGTCACCAGAACAATGATCAGAATGGTACAATAACCTTAAGAGTATAGCAGCAGCTAACATATGTTTGTGGTAAGCAACTGCTTTCTACTTTGATGTAAGACCCTCTCCACAAGAAGGAAACCATGCCTGTTACTGGAAACCTACCCAACTACCCAGCTGGTGAGCTCATAGATCCTGGGGGAGAAGCTACAACCACCACTATACTAAATCAGAATAATCCCTAACTCTAAATTTTGTTCTTATACCCACAGATAGGGAGGATTTGGAGGAAGGCAAGGCAAGGGAAATGATATAATTACATTATGATTTTGAAAATTACATAAATATTTAATAAAAAAATAAATCCTTTCTTGCAAGCCAGAATCCATTGTTCAGCATGAATTTTGATACATATAAGAAGGAATATGATACAGAAAAGAATTCAAAAGAATAATAGTGTTGATAATACAGCTTGAATCCAGCATGAGGTCAGCAGTTAAAGATGCCTGTCTTACTGGGAAAGGATGATTTTTTTCAGTATGGTGAATAGAATTCTTTCTATTCACAGATCCATTGCATTCTGTGTATGGTTGGAGTGAGTATGTTCTGAACTCAATTCTAAAGAGATATATGGGATGTCAGAAAGTGAGAGGCAAATCTATGTTAAAAATTATTCTGAAAGTGAATTATTTGAAGAAATTATTGCTAAATATCTCTAATAGAGAACTCTGAAGTTGTCATTTATGCATCTTTAATTCATGGAGAGATAAAAGAATGAACGAAATTATAGGCTAGTAGCACACCTGGATATAAAGAAAGCATCAAGAAGGGGTCTTAGGAGACCTTGAACTTCAATGACATTGTTGGACAGCAAAGGAATTACATGTAAAATCCCTTAAATAAAAATTTATTAACTTTTTTAGAAAAGAAAATACTAGGCATAACAAACAACATAAGAGAAATTAAAACGTGTTAGATGGATTCATGAATGGACTGGACACAGCAAAGGAAAAGAATGAGTAGGCTTTAAACATTAACATTTTTAAAACCCAGACTGTCCAAGAACTGTGATATAAATAGGCAAGACACAGTGGGGGGATGGGGGCGATAAACAACAAAAGAAATGTGTGATGTAATAATGGCCTGAACTGGGGAAAGGGTTCAGTGGGTAAAAGTGCTTGCAGCAAGCATGAAGACCTGAATTCAAATCTCCACCATCCATGCGAAAAAACTGCATATGGCTGTGGATGTCTGTAGCCCCAGCACTGGAGGGCAGAGACAGGCGCATCCTTGGAATATGCTGGTCAGCCTCCCCAGTCAAATTGGCAAGCTTCAGGCTCAGTGAGAGATCCTGTCTGCAAGGAGTAAGGTGGAGAGTGATAGAATATGGTTTTTGTGTCCTCCTCTGGCCTCTACATATGTACGTACATGGGCACATGCAAATACACATGCACACACACATGTGCTCACACACATGCATGCACCCACAAGAAATGATAATAATGAACAATTCCCTAAAATTAATGATCAATGCAAATATAAGTCGAGAAAGCTCAAAATACAGTGAAGAGGATAAATACCTCTACCCCACAAACACTAAAAAGCCTATATCTAAATATATCAAAGTCAAACCATAGAAAACCAAAATGAAAGGATAGAAAGGGGAAAAGAAGGTGGTATGTGGTAAAATGAAAATTTTAACACTAGGTAGAGAATCAAATTAAAGCAGAAGTATCTAAAATCAATCACATTTCTACTTCAGAAAACTAGAACATACTGACTATATAAGTAAAACAAAATTAGACAAACAGGGATAAGTTTTTCATCTGAAAGCCTCCCCAAGCTTATTGTTGAAAGCCTGGCTCTCAAAGCAGAAAGATTCAGAGGTAGAGCTTGTGCAAGATGATATAGGATTGTGAGACTCTGACCTTATAAACAGATTAACCCTTCAAGGAATTCATATTTTGATGGCATTACTGAGAGGCAGTAGAAACCAGAGGAGGTGGGCCTACTTCACTACATGTCTGGAAAGAATACACCCTTTTCTTTTCTCAGTGTTGGGCGTTGAATCCAGGCCAACTCACATGTGAGGCATGCCCTCTATCAACTGAGACTATCCCATGCAAGCATATGTCCAGCACCTGGCCTCTTCCTTGCTTTCTCTCTTTCCCAGCAATCATGAGAGGAGCAGTTTTTTTCTATGTTCTACCTTACTTGGCCTCAAAAGCAGTGGCCCTAGCCAACTATGGACTAAAATCTGAAATCTGAACCAAAGTAAACACATCTTCCTTCCAGTTGATTTCTCACCAATATATTGTCACAGTAATGGAAAGCTGACTAACACAGAAATAACAGAAAAGTCAACAAAATTAAAAGCTTGTTCTTTGAAAAGAAGAAGAATAACAAGTTTAATAACAAGCTGATTAAACTAGTCAGATCAACAAAAAAAGAGATAAAATTCACCGTATTAGGGTTGTCTAGAGTCACAGAACTTATGGAATGTCTCTCTATATTAAGGGAATTTATTGTGATGACTTACAGTGTGTAGTCCAACTAACCCAACAAAGGTCAGTGGTGAATGGAAAGTCCAAGAATCTAGTAGTTGCTCAGGCCCACAGGGTAGTTATTTTACCTGGTCTTCTGTACAAGCAGATTCCAAGAGATGTGCTGGCAAGTACATGCAAACAGGTAAAGAAAAGCAAATCTTCCTTCTTCCAAAGTCCTTATATAGGTCTCCAGCAGAAGGAGTGGCCCAAATTAAAGGTGTGTGCCACCACACCTGGATCTGGGACTTGTTTTGTCCCAGGCTGACCTTGAACTCAGAGATCTCCTTGCCTTAATCTCCTGAGATTAAAGGCATGTACTACCTTGCCTGGGCCTAAGTTTTTCATGGCCACCGTGACTCAAGATCTCCATGCCAAGATCCAGGTCAGAAACCTGTGTCTTCTGGCCTCAAGGTCTGGATGTGCTCTCCAATTCTGGATTGTAGTACATTCCAGATATAGTCAAGTTGACAACCAGGAATAGCCATTACAATCACTAATGCCAAAGACAAAATAAAAGCTGGATATAGTGGCGCATACAATCCCAGAACTTAGAAGGGTAAAACAAAAGGATATTGAGTTAAGGCCAACCTAGAGTGCATTGGAAGTTAAAGACCAGATTAAGCTACACAGCAAGACTATATCTTAAAAATAAAGGCAGAAAAGACTGTCACTATTGGCTGCATGAACATTTAAAACATAATAGAGACATATTATTAACAGTTCTGTGTCTAGATGTTTATTATATCCTATAAAAGTATCTTTTATTCACCTGACGTAATTGTTGTCTCAGAGACTTACTGCTGAAGAGCTCATCCTCTCTAGTTCTTTCTGAACTGTGGCTGGCTGGTTCAACTCTGGCTCAAACTCCTCTCCAAACTGACTGATTCAAACTTGCTTCTCTCAGCTTCTGACTTAATTGCTCTGTCAAGCCTCAAACTACCTCTAGCAATCTGTTCTTCTAGCTCCTTCTCACTCT
The DNA here is from genome assembly GCA_002335545.1 of Apodemus speciosus. NCBI lineage: Eukaryota > Metazoa > Chordata > Mammalia > Rodentia > Muridae > Apodemus > Apodemus speciosus. Next base: position 12,810 of record BDUI01016639.1, read on the forward strand.
GTAACTCATTTGGCCTTCTCCTGTGTCTAGCTTTTCCTCTCTGCAACCTGTCTGTAAAACTGTCCTGGTACGCTGCCTCTGAACTCCAGGAACTGAAATGTCACCAACTCAACTACCACCAACTTAACTCCATTACGCTGCCTCAAAACTGACTTCCAATTCCATTGCACTGCCTCACAACTGACTCTGTACTCTGTTGCACTGAACTCAAGTGACTAAACAGAACTGACTCTACTAGAACTCAGAGACCTGCATGTCTCTGTCTCCTGAGTACAGGGATTAAAGGCATGTACCTAAACTTTTCTTTACCTCTTTAGCAGGATAGCCTTGAACTCAAGAGATCCGCTTGCCTCTGTCTCTTAGGACTAAAGGTATGTCTATATTCCAGCCAGATCACATAGCCTAGAAGGTTTTAGATGTGATCCCTTACCAGAGCAGTCATATTGCTGGAATAAAATTCCTCTACAATATCCTAGATGAAATAAATTAATAATTCTTGAAAAATACAATTGATCCACTGCAATTCATACAAGACACACTAGACTGGGAAAACAGGTCTACATTTATTTAAATAAACTGAATCAGTAACAAAACTCCAAACCAAAAACCACAAACAAGTTCACCAGTGTATTCTACTGTACTAAACACTTAAGCAGAAATCATGYTCGTTCTTTACAATCTCCTCCATTCTATGAAGCCAGGATTTGCCTAAGACCATAATCACATAAAAAATAAACTATAAACCAGTATCTCTTATGAACATAGAGGTGAAAATATTGAACAGATCATTAGAAAATCAAATACAACAATACATAAAAAGGAATTATATACCATGAAAAGACATTGAGGAACCTTAACTGCAGAAGGATGAGTTAAAAAAAAAAGACCCTGTTTAAAGGTGACACACCATATGATTCCAAAGACTGTGGAAACAATAAAATGAGCAGTGGCTACAAGAGAATTAGGGTAGCAGAGGAGAAGAGAGTGAAGAGGTGGGGTACACAGGATAATATAATGGTAGATGGTGAATATATGTTATTCTATATTTGTCTAGACCCATGGGCTTCACAGCATAGAAGGAAACCCTCCCCAAGCACATAGGTGCCCGCGTATGTACCCAAGCACTTAACAGCTCAAGCCCATAAGCTCCAGGCTACACTAGGCAATATAGTGAGAACCTGTCTCCAAAACAAATGGCATGGGTTAATGGTGCAGGCCTGTAAAGGCAGGAAGCTAAGACAGGAGGATCTTGAGGCCCAAGCCAGCCTAGGCTCTACAGGCTCTCAAGATGATATCTCAAACAAATACTTTTTTTTTTAAAAAAAGAACTCTAATATAAACTATGAACTTTTGCAACATATCACAATGTATTAACATTGGTTCATTGTTAGTAACAAGTGTGAAACACTAATAGAAGCTGTTCAGATAAACCTAAAACTGCTCCCCAAAATTAATTCTGTTAGTTTAAAAAAAAACTTAGGTAGACCAAATTGTAGTTTACTCATAAGGAAACACTGGTGTTAAAAAATACCCTGTAAGGGAGCTGGAGAGATGGCTCGGTCATTAGAAGAACGTGCTGTTCCTCTGGGTTTGGTTCCTAGCATCTACCTGTGGGTACACAATCATCTGTAAATCCAGTTCAGGAGATGCAACCTGGTACACATATGTGCTCATAAAACAAATCTATTTTTAAGTACCCTGTAAGGGTGGGACCAGGGGTAGATCCAGGAAGATTGAGAGATCCTGGGCTACACAGGGGACTTAAAGCCAGCATAGTCTATATGAGACTCCATCTTTAAAAAAAAGTCATCTTCAGTGCAGACATTCCTCTAGTAATTTAAGAATGGAGGCCATAAGATGTCCACTGTGCTTACAGCCATGAACTGTTGCCCTTTAATAACATGGAAAGGATGACAGAATCTTGAAATAATGTAAAGATAAAACAGTCATTCAATCTTGTTACTACAAAAATAAAAAAAAAATGAATGGATCAAGTGGCAGTGGTAATTACCCCTATAATCCCAGCATCCAGGAGGAGTGCTATGAATTCAGGGCCATCCTAGGTTACATAGTGACCCTTTGTTTCCAAAATACCCACAAGTAAATGAATTATTGAGTGAATAAATGAATGAGGGTATAATCTAAGGATACTATGCACTGTCTACATCAGATAAGAACCCTGTTCTTAAAATTCCTATCACAGAACAGTGTACTAAGCACCAAGAATAGAGGAGGGGAGAAAATACAATCTTAGAATGTATGTACAGCCTCTGTAAGAGAGCAGACACAAAGACAGGCACCTTTATGGAATAAAACCCTAAGTAATACAATAGACAAAGAAAGTGATGGACAGACAGACAAAGATATAGGTGAAGACATAATACACCACTATATGATGATAGTCTGATAATATAAAGATCTAAGAACTTTTAATTTCCATATTATATGTTTTACATATAAGATTAGTGAAAAGATAGACACCTTTCTATTCTTTACTCCAGAACAACCTATGGTAGACATCTCAAAGCAGTTCAGTCTGTTGCCTACAGGTCTTGAATGATAAAGGGGTACTCTACAGGCTCGAACTGTAAAACCTCCTGTAAATATAGATTCTATAAGAATCTGTGCCTCCAAGGGCATGGCGAAGAAAACTAGTTGTAGAAAGAAAAATATGTACATGTGTGGGTAATTTGCATATTTGCAGGGTGTATAGGCATTTGAATGTGTACTCTATTGCTATCACTATTTGATGTCTTCATCACTGTGTCCCCGTACACTGTTGATCCAGATGGAGTTTGTTCCCTAAAGCTGCCCACCAGAAACTACATGCAGTAATCTGGCCCTTATTACCCGGCCATTACTATATCCTCAACATTAAACTGAATGCCCAATATACAGTAGAAACCAAACATTGGGATGGGGAGAAGGCAGATCTAATAGTTCTTTGTCCTTCTAGTGAATCTTTAGCTGGAAACCATGCATGAGACAACACTCACCTCTAGGCTAAAAGGAAGTCCGGAAACATATCAGAAGGTTTGGGCTCCTGACCCCATCCTGTATAACCATACAGGACAGAAAGCCCACAACCTCCCATTCCAGATACCTTAGTCTTTCATAATGATAATCTAGAAAGAAGTCAACTAGAGTGCCTGAAATCTCTTAAATAATCTGTTGGGGGGGGGTGTTCCCTAATATACATGAATCACTCAAACAACTATTTTACTCGAGAGAGAAGGAAGGGGGGAGGGAGGGAAGGAAGGAGGGAGGGGAGGGCTGACACACAGGGTCTCTGGTCCTTCTTGATGCAGATGAGCTCACCTTCTCTGAACCCTTGCCCAGGTGCATTGCATTGAGATAGCACTAAGCACCCAGATAGCAAGGATTAGAGATGGGGAGCAGAGGAGAAGGATCAGGGCCTTGTGTAGTCAATGTTGGGGGAAAGTACTGTACTATACACCAATATGAAAGCAGAAATGACAAGTCTTACACTCCATGTGTTTCTGTAGATAAAAAGTCCCATTGAGTGGCTGACCACCAACTGAAAACATGGGGAGTTCACTCCCTACACATCTCTTTTGAGGGTAAGAGTGAGTCTATCTTGGGGACTACCACCTGCTCAGCATGTCGTCAGCAAATCTGTACTTGCTGGGGGAGAAATGAGGAAGCACTGATTCACAGGTAATTGCCCTTCTATAAGGAAGTAAAAGGCCCCTCTAGCCGTCAAAGAGTAGAATGTCATCACCATGACAACATTCATATCTAGATGACAAGGACAACAGAGAGAGGGAGGCAAGCAGGAGGCTCTGTCTGGATGTGCACACCGCATGCATGCGCACAGGTCCACTCTATGTATGACCAGATGAAGAGAAAGCCTAYGTTCCAATACCCTGAGCTCACTCCTGAGCCAGGAGGCTGGTATCACAGGGAAGCTTAAGCTCCACAGGCCCAGGATGCAGCAGAGCTAGCATTTCCAGCAGCTTAGTTCACTGCCGCACTACCAAACACCAGGAATTCCATCAATCTGGACGCCCAGAATGAATTACAAATACAAGCGACCTGTTAAAGGAGCAAGAAAAAATAACTGAGAAGTGATACGTTGGCTTTTCCTATAGGTATGCAAGGCTTGGGGTCTGTACTTCTGCATAATCCTAGGGCACTACTGATAAGAGCATTCATGCAAAGGAAAATGGCACAGCTTTCAAATACCAGCACTCGGGAGAGTGAAACAGGAAAATTAGGAAATTGTGGCCATCCAGACTATACTGCAAGATTTTTTCTGAAAAGGCAAACAAATGAAAAAATAAAAAAAAAACAGGTAGCATTCATGCCAGGTCTTCAAGAACAGGCAAGGGTGAGTGAAACCTGGGGTTTAGACACCTACACAACAGATGCATATTTTTAGTGTGTAAGAACAAAGTTCAATGCACATAAGCGTAGTTAGTGACTATGTCTCCTCTCCTGTCTTTTAGGTATTCAGAGAAATACATCTACACTTCCATGTCACATGTACATCCACATGGAAATACACACACACACACACACACACACACACACACACACACACACAAATGGATGAGAGGCTAAGAAGGCTTACTTCCTAGCTCCCTGAATGACTGCTCTCTCAGTATAGGAAAGCAGCTTTTGCCACACATCTCTTCTCTGGAAAGAAGTCCTGGAGAAAGCTATGTTCCTCAGCAGAACATTCCTGCAACAAGGCATAGCACAGCACAGTGAGCAGTAAACACGTGCTAATTAAATCACCTGGCGGAAGATTCATGATGACAAGGCTCACTCACTCTCCTGTAATCCATGCACACAGGAGGTGTTTGGGTTGGTTTTGTTCTTGTTTTTCTGTTTTTGTTTTTGTACACCAAGTAGGTGTCTAGCTATAGTATTAGATACATGCCTATAGAAATCATGCTATCGTTCTCTCTCTTTGTTGCATATTCATTTAGCCACATGCCATCACCAAGGGTGGGAATGAGAAGGTGGGAGGGACAAGATGAGCTTCTTCCAGACAGCCTGCGCGAACATATGTAAGAAAAGGGGGGGGGGAGATCTTTCCTTTCTAGCCCCTCGACTGACTTTATTCTGTGATTCTAAAATGTGATCGATCATCGAAATCAACTGGAAGGCTTAAAAAGAATATAAACTGCTATGTGTTATGACTTAATAGGTCAGGGGTGGAACTCCGCACTTTGAACAAATCCCCTTTTGATTCTGATGCTGCTGGTTCAAGGACCATGCTTTGAGGATCAGCAGTGTAAACAGTCATTCAGAACATGGAGCATCTGRACACAGTAGCACACACCTATAATACCAGCACTCAGAGTCTGAGGCAGGAGGATCTGGAGATTAAGGCTAGTCTAGAATCTACATGAGTTCCAGGCTAGTCTAAGCTACTTTGTAAGACCTCCCTCATCTGAATAAAAAATACATATGACAGAAAGACTACTCCTTTTAACATGGAAGAGATTCATTATTCTTTTTGGATCTCATGTTTCCCAGGCCAACTTCCAAATCTGTGTAGAAAAGGATGACCTGACCTAAGGAGGTGGGTATGGGAGAATCGGCTTGAGGGACAGAGCTACACAGTAAGACAGTAAGCTCCTGTCTTCAAATGAGAGGAGTGAAGGTAGTAGACAGAACGTCACTTAGTCCACTGGTCTGCAGGCTGAAGGGATGAGGATGGCAGGAGAGGGACAACGCAATAGGTTCCATATCCACCCTCCCTGTGAGCGGGTGACTCCTCTCCATGTAGGCCCATGTGCTTAGGTGAATCTAGGGGCATGGGAGGGGGAACAGTTAGAGAAATCTCATCTATCAGGCCATGCACAGTCATTCATACAGAATAGAAAACAAGGAACAATAGATCTAGGTCATCCTTTTGAACAGCAGCCTGTGCGTGTATAATATTCAAGGATCTTAATGTGGTTATTAGTCTCCTAATAGAGTAGCACCTCTGTTCATTTTGTTTTCTGCTACATCCTCTATGACTAACAGAGCTGTACCTGAATATTTGTGAAAGGAAGGAAAATGAACAGGAGTGTGAGCATAGACGAGCTCTGTTCTTTAAAACTCAGGCCAAGTACCACCCTTTGGACTCCCTGGACAGGACTCGTTATTGAAAACAGCACTGGTGCTGAGGATTAATGGTCCTGACGATGGTTCACTGGTGCATCAATTCAGGTGGTCCACTCGATGGACACAAGCCTGTGAATCCTTTCCTCTGCCTACACTGTATTTATATGGGACTGTGCTAAAATATGGAAGAATCCAGGTGTAGAGTGTGCATCTAAGTCCTAGTCTACGGCCCACCCATGCAGGCAGAATGGATGGGAAGCAGCTCACTCTCCCTGGACCATTTGCTCCCTGAAGGAAGGAACCATATGTGGCTCATACTCTTGTGGACCAACTCCCTAGCTGAGTGCCTGCCATGCCCAACGAATAGACAGGAAACAGTGGAAGGAGGCTGGAGAGGTCCTACATGAACATGACTGGATGGCTGAACCCTTGCTCAGATGCACTGTATTCGTAAAGCACACTCATCCAAGCAGCAAGTACTAGAAAGGCAGAGCCTCACCTATGCCCCTGGCATATGGGTTCCACAAGAAGGCTCACTGTTCTTGCCCTGTGCATTCCTCCAAGAGTTGAACTAAAGACTTTATCTTCCAGGGGTCAGTCTGAGAGCTAGAATGAAAAGCTGTGCATTTAAATCAATACGGAGTTTACTATGTGCCCCACTTGTCCTCGATACTTGTTAGGGTCATGGGTGGTAATCAAATTCTACCTATAAAATCCAGGTGCAGAGGCCAAATTCATCACATTCATTCTTCCACGCACCGTGCCCGTTGTATTTGTAGAAGGGAAGAAGGTAGGAGGGGGTGGGAAGGGCATAGAGGAAGTTTGCCAGCAGCAAACAGCTGAGACACGTTGCACAGACCTCCTGTCCTTCTCCATGCAGATCAGGCTCACCTTCCCCAAATCCTTGCCCGGGTGCATTGCATACAAATAGCATTTTCACCCAGGGACAAAGGATTAGAGAGGATGAGCAGAGCAGAAGGCCCAGGCACCTGTGGCATGTTTGTGTGGTTCTGTATATAGTATTTAACTTTCCTTGTCCTGGTCCAG
>BDUI01016639.1:20665-32285 GCA_002335545.1 Apodemus speciosus
TGTGTGTGTGTGTGCGCACACGCGCGCGCATGCATGCATGCATATGTGTTGCCAAGAGTTCTGTGTAGTCATTTATGACTCTTCAGACAGAGAATGTTCTCTCCTTCAAAGCTCCATATGCTATGCAACTGCAAAATAGAAATGTTAATAAGAAGTCCATATTGTAACCCATAACCCTCTTAAAGCATGGAGATGGAATCGTTGATAAAGAATTTGATTCTTCTAGCTCCACTGTATGCTCCACAATGGCAAAGTCAGAGTATTGCTTGTTTACAATGCTACCCTTGCTGCCAAGCTTAGAATCCCAAGTTAGACGTTGTGGTCAATATGCTTTTGTGCAATGCACAAAAGGAGGACAAGAGATGCGCCCTGTCCTTTACAAACACAAAGGTCTGGCTCTCAGCATCCTTGCTGGGGCAACACTTTCACCCAGGGAGCAAGGATCAGAGAAGTGAAGTAGGGCAAAAGGCTCACAGCAAATAAACGCATGGGCTCGCCTTTGACACAAGCTACCTATTTGTGAGGAGAGAGAAGACAGCATTCTTGAGCTTCACATCAAGTATGTCTAGGCTCAGAGGCAGGCAGATTTCTGAGTTCGAGGCCAGCCTGGTCTATAGAGTGAGTTCCAGGACAGCCAGGGCTATACAGAGAAACCCTGTCTCAAAAACAAAAACAAAAACAAAAACAAAACAAGGTATGTCTAGGCTCCTAAGTTCAACCCCCAGCCTCCACATGAAAAAGCCAAGCATGAGAAGCAAGAGAAAGGTGGACACCTTGGCCTAACTGGTGAGTGCCAGATGCCCATTAGAGACTGTTTCAAAAAACGGGGTCGATGTCCCCTAAAGGGAAACACCTTAGGTTGACCTCTGCACCCTACACACACACACACACACACACACACACACACACACACACACACACATACACATACACACAGAGAGAGAGAGACAGAGACAGAGACAGAGACAGAGACAGAGAGACATGTTTAAATAAATACATACATATTTTGTTCTGAGATTACAAAAATATAAAGCCAGAGATGCAAAATACTGAAAGAAAAAGGACAGAGAGACAGAGAGAGGAAGCCAATAAGCTCACAAGGTGGCAGTAGAGATTGGCATCCTTACCTTTAACACGCATCAGCATCTTGTTAAAGCTACTTCAATTACCTGGAGGCCTTGGTAAGAAGAGAGCTTACAGAGGTTTCTGATTAGCAAGCTCAAGATTTTGTATTTCTAAAAGGGGCTGGGTATGCTGGGGACCTCACCAGCATCATGGATATGGCGGGGAAACTGTGGAGTTTGGTATCTACAAACCCTGGCTCAAGCCTATACTTCATCATGTATTGGATTCTAGAATCTCTGCTTTCCCCGAGGTCATGGACTTCTTCTGAAAAAATGAGAATAACAAATGCTATCTCTTTAAAGAGTGCCAAGAAAATTAAACAAGATGCAAGCCTAGAGTAGAGTTCAGTACCTGATCCCTGCCTATTATTATTTTTACGTCTTACACGCCCATCTTTGTACATATGTGTCTGAGTCAATATCCTCTTTACAATAGTATGGTCATACCCATATATGCAAAGGCCAGGTGAAGGAGGCATGAATACCAGTGACTGGGAGAATCTGTAAAAGACAATGCAAGGGCTGGCTCTCTGGCAATTCTTCCTCAATGCGCCTAAACTCAATGAAGTTCACACCCTTCCTATGAGGGATATGAAAGACAACATCACAAGTTCCACTCTTTCACTTTCCTACTATGTCACAGAGAGGGGAAGAGAGTGGGGGAGGAAAGAGGAAGGGAGGAAGAGAGGGAGAGAGAGAGAATATAAATGAGTGACAWTAAGGCATTTTCTCTATGGGACAACAAGTGTATCAAACAACAAAAGAAAGCTTCTATCCAGCTTATACATAAGCATATCTATGGCTGTCTATGTATAAAGGGGTCAGTGTTAGCAAACAAGTATACCTCCCTACAGTAGCTCCATCAAAGATGAAAATCAAGAGAGCCCCCTGCCTGCCCTTAGAGGTGTAAGAGAACAAAGTTAGGGTAGCAGGACTCCGGTTCCTACTAACCTGGCACTGGGACTCTGCAAAGGTAGGTTCACACCTCGAAGTGCCTATGTGTGTTGAGAATGTGATGAATAAGGTTTGATGCTCGGAAAGTGGAGGGTAGCGTAAGTAAGTTCATTCTGCAACTTCCCGAGCATGTACGTGGGATTGTACACAGTGACAATGATTCTCATCCTCCTGTATGCACACAAGAACTGGACTGCCCAACTTACCACTGGCTCCACACATCAGCACACTGTCATGCAATAGGAACTATAGTCGCATATCACATGATGCTCTGGTAAACCACAAACTACATATACAATAGTACTCACATAAGATTTCATCGCCTAGTGATGCTGCATCCTTTTCAGTTTAACTATACACTTCCATGGTGGTTTAATGAGATTTGCTCTCACAGGTTCATATATTTGAGTGCTTGGTCCTGTTGTGGAACTGTTTTGGGAAGGATGAGGTGGTGTGTGGCCTTGTTTGAGGAGGCGTCTCAGTAGAGGTGGACATTAAGTTTTCAAAAACCCCGAGCCAGGCCCAGGCTTGTTTGTGTTCTCTGTATCTCAATCTCTCAATCAATACCTCCCCTGCCTCTGCCTATAACTTGCAGTAAGATAAGAGCTGCCAGCCCCTGCCCCAGCATCCAGCCTGCCYGCCTGCTGCCACGCTCCCTGCCATGATGGCCGTGGACTCACACGGAAATTTTAATAAACCCCCAATTAAATCGTTTCCTTTATAAGTTGCCTTGGTTATGGTGTCTCTTCTCGGCAACGGAACAGTAACTAGGCAACTCCATAATATTCATACAATGACAAAAAAAAATAACCTAACAAGCATATTTCTCAGAAATTCCCATTGTTAAGAAATACTTTGCTATAAAATAAATACACACAGGCAAACAGGAAAGCCTTCCATCTTTATTTTTTTTTCTGAATCCCAGCTCCATATACTGCATGCAGAAAGCACTAGCAGCAGGTACCACAGGGAAGGAGCAGACAAAAAAAAAGCTGGATCCCAAGGATTGCATAGAGGAATTAAGACAAAATTCACTTTTTTACAGCCCTTGACCATATGAATGGAGGCTTTATGAGAATAAGGAATTTATTCTTAGATACAAACCTGCATTCATAACCCCTCGTGCTTTGCCTGCTTTTGGATATGCAAACCCAAGAGATGCTCAAAAACCTCTGCAGAAGCAACTAGGAGAGGTGATAAATACATGCTTTCTTTGCACAGAGGATGCTTGCTCTCCGTGAGTTCTTGCCCAGGTACTGTGTACTGGGAAAGCTCAAGGTGTTAAGAATTAAAGAGGAGGAAGAGGTGCTACCCAAACATGCATACAATTCATTCATGAGAAAGAAGAAAAAGAAGTCCGACTTTGACTCCTCTCATACTTCACATCCAACATCAGAAGTACACGAATGTACATTTGAAGTACATTCATAACTACTTTTCATAACTGTCAGAATTACCACCTTGCCCCAAGTCCCCATCAGACCTCATGACACCTATATTATTTCAGTGGCTTCCTACTCAACCCCTAGAAATCTCCTGATTTGCACACAACAGTCAAAATGAGGGTTATGAAACAAAGAAATATCGAATCCCTAATAAGTCTAACTTTGAATTATAAATGAGAACGTAAGCCGAATAATATATTTTATCTATTATTGACAGTATGAGACAAACATTTCATTAATGCTGTTGCTGTGATCATGAAGAAGCCTAAGAACAACTACCAACCCGTATGCAATGAGAACCCTGATGCTCACATAATATATGAACTCTAATGCGTTATCTCACTTAAAGAAACAAATACTTGTTGAAGGCATGTCAGATGTCAGAGTGATGGTGACAATGAGTAAGAAGCATTTTTGCCTCCCTGAAGACAGAGAAGTTATCAAATAACTATGAGAGCCAAAGGACTGAAGGCCAACTAAGTTTGACTTTCAGAGTCAAGGTCTGTATTAGCAAGGTACTCACCATGTGGCCTATGGTGGCCTCAAACTTGCGATGATATTCTTGCCTCCATACCCTAAGTGCATAATTATAGACACATGACACCATATTTGAAGAAGCTCACACTGGCAGATAGATGATTTGGGCTTCACTGCCAAAAACTGCAATGAGGGAAAAACTAAATACATTTAAATCCCTGTGTTTATCAAAATAGCTTTAGAAAGCATGTCTTTGTAATATGCTAGGGAACAAACATTATTTTTAATCCTGATAAGAGATTCAAGCATTTACCCTGTCTTTCTTAGGAGAACTGTTATTAGTAGGCAATCAAATAGTAAATGAGGGGAAGTTTTACTTTACAGAAGTAACCCAGCTATTAGAGGGAGGGTGAATAGTGGGATGCCATGGTTTTACAATTGCTAATGAAATAATGGCTCTAGGATTTGAGCATCACTGGCAAACTACCACACACAGAGACCCATATCTCTGAATGGAGGCAGTTCTTCCCTCCCCACAAATTAAGCCTGAATCTAATCAGGCTCTTAGATACTACTCTCAATTAATAGGAGATGCAAAGAAAAGGAGCATGGAAACTACATCAGAGGAATGTGCTCATAAAAATACCAGACTGTGGAAAGCCATGCAGATATATGACCCACTTTCTTCCAACAAATAATTACGAGGGAAAAAAAGTAAAGATGGGCTTATAATTCGAAGGCACTTAAAATACTGGCCAATGAAATTAATGCAAAGGGCCTTATTTAGATCCTGGTTTATGAGACCTCCAAAAGAAATGGAAATCTGAACAATGCATAAATGATGACAAAGAATCGGTAATTATTTCTAAACATGATAATGGCACAATGGCTTTTGTTGGATTTCAAAACAGAAAACAATCCTTCCTTTGTATAGATTCACACTAATCATCAGTTCTCTTTCCTCCATCTATGACTGAACCCTTTCCGCACACTTCTGCCACTGCTTCAATGGCTTTGATGGTCTCAGAACACAGCGGCCTTTCCTGAAGACTCTATTGGAAACTGAGATGCCACCTCTTTCCCTTCTATTATCACTCCACTCAGTATGTACCCCGCTTCCCTTGCTTTTGCATTCTCCTGGGCAAATAATGACACACTGTGCATTTAATCATTTTGTTTACTGCCTTCCTCTCCCTAATAGTCCTGATTAGTGCTGTGTACGTGGTACACAGGGAAATACACAAAGTAAAAAAGATAACCAAGTGACATTTGCTGAATAACCCACCAAACGAATCAGCTATGAACCCTACCTAGGTTTGGGACAAAATGAGGGAAAAGCTCCAACTTTCAAGAGAAAGAGTTTCAGTATCAAACAAAAAAGAAATACCCAAATAAATGTCTAAAAGCCATCATACACTCTCCTGTGCAAAGAAGTATATATGTGGGAAGGCATAACATAGTGAGGTTTCCACTCCCTGAAACCTAGGATATATGTGAACAAATGGATCTAAAGAAGCAGGCACAAATTCCCTCATTGCAGAAGTTTGTGAGAATTAGCTAGATGGCTTTCTTTCCGGCTATCGTGAGAATGAGAGTCCTGAGAAGGCTTTCCCTGCTCCCCTATATACAGGAAAAGCAAGACCAGGACAAAATACTTCCCTTCTTCCTAGGCAATAAATGTCACCAAAGGTAAGGGTCCATACTCTGTACAAAATAAAATACAAAATAAAACAAAAAGATAAGAAGACTGGGAATGTGACTCAGTTGATGAAAGTATGCCGAAAACTCACTGAACCCTGGGTTTGATCCCTAGCACTGCCGAAACCAGGTGTGGTAGTACATTCCTATAATCCTAGCATTTGGGACAAAGAGGCATGAAGATCAGAAATGTAACATCAAGCCAGGCATAGCCACTCCGGCCTTTATTTCTAGCACTGAGAAGGCAGAGGCAGAGGCAGATGAAACTCTGTGAGTTGAAGGCTAGCCTGGACTACAGAGTTCCAGGACAGCCAGGACTACACAGAAAAACCCTGTCTCGGAAAAAAAAAAAAAAAAGAAAGAAAAAGAAAAGAAAAGAAAAAAAGAAAAAGTGCTAGGTCAGCATCCTTAGCTATGCAGGGAGTTCGAAGGCAGCATGGGGTGCATGAGCCCTGCCTTGAGAAAGAAAGACGTGAGATGTGCATGTCAGGTGGAAGAAAGGACGGAGGGCTGCTTGCTTGGGTGTGGGGGGTGTTTTTTATGATGCTGTGCATGCATATGTCCCCCATGCACAAGAGAGCAAGGAAAGCTGAAGCTCACCATCCTGCAAACCCTGCACGTGGGAGGGGTTTTCAGAGAGCTCACCCTCCACCATGCAAGGGATGTGAGAGAGGGAGCAGGGAAGGGGTCACTCTCTTGGCACAACAGGTAGGTACTTTCTATGGCACGAGCAATAGGAAGCAGACCAGCGATCACACCGAAACAACAAACCAGCTACATGAAACTGATGAGGGGGCAAGAGAGGAGAAACATACACATGCTGACCAAGAGAGGAACACAGGCAGGAAAGTCACTTGAAAGAGATGGCAAATGGCAATGGTGTATGTCTATATATACATGCCACACACAGAGCACATGAGAGAGAAGAGACATGTCTTTGCTGTAGATGGATATGCGGCCATGCCTATGCACAGGAGAGAGAAGAGAAGGCTTGCTCTCCTGCAAGCCTTGGGTGTGGGAGGGTAGTTAAGATGTCAACGGTCCTACACTCAAGGCATGGAAGAGAAAAAGCAAATCTGTAGGCTTGCTCTCCTGCGTACACATCAGCATGCATGTACAAGGGTGTGTCTTTGTCTGTGTTGTGTATTGGTCCTAAAAGGCATGATAACTGCCTTAGACATAGTACAATGAAAAGATGTATTTGTGAACATGCACATATATGCCTTTAGGAATGTTCCCTTCCTTTGGGCTATTTGCTTTTATAATCTTCTTTCAATTATTTTTATTTTACTTATTTGTTTCATATTCCACTCACTGCCCCTCTCCTAGTTGTTTTCAATATTCTTTTCTTTCTTTTCTTTTTATTCCCAATGCCAGTCTATATGACTTTGCTTTATCTATGAAGTAATAATCTTAATACTTTGCTTTTGGCAGAGTGTTAAGTTGTGGTAATGTGTTAATCTGTTCTATGTTTCCAGTGGGTGTGCATGCCTCCTCTACATCTGGACAAGTGTTCTGGATTCATCAATAAAGGACACATACATGTCGGCTTATTTTTTAAGATGTCTTAAGCTAGTCCAATGGCTGGTCCACTCCTGAACCTCCACATGGCTAACACACTCCCCTCCTGCATTCCTGAGTTAACATTTATTAAGTCTATATTTTATCTTAGCTGTCCTAGACCCTTTTGGGCAGCCATTCTGGGGTCACATTCCCCTTTGTACCTACATTTCGGCTATCTCTCCCTCCTGCACCTTCCCTGCATGGTCTCTCATGCCCCTGTCATGGTGGAATCCCCTCTTCCTTCTCTGCTGTGTTTCTTGCCTGGGAATCCTAAAAGTCTTGCCTCTGTCTCCCTGCCCAGCCATTGGTCAGAGCCAACTATGAGCAGAGACCCTCAGCACAGACATGTGGGTTCTCGTATGATTTCGGGAGCCAAATTAACACAAATTACATTAGAACCAATCTGCAGCATTAAGTACTTTTCATATATAACTAATTGGCTCCCACAAATATCTATGAAGTAATGATCATGTTCCCTGTTCTACAGATGAAACAATACCAGGTCATACATAAAGGACAAATAGCAAGAATGGTTAGGATATGAACTAGGTGTAGCAGTACACCTCCATAATCTCAGCAATGGGAGGCTGAGTCAGGTGAATGGCAAGTTGGAGGCCTGTCTGCTTTACATTGTGTGATCATGTAATCCAAATGAAAATCAATAAAAAAAAAAAACCAAAGTTGAGAATCTGTAATGGTAGCCATCAGAAAGAGAGCCTGAAAAGTAAGCTTTATCTCCTGATCATATTTGTGTGTCTGTACAAAGCACAAGGTCTTTTGAGCCCAGGGAAGAGGTAATGAAGGTGGAAGTAATGGAGGCAAATGGGATCTTAGCCACTTCTGATGTGTCATCAGATTGGACATATGTTTCAAAAGAGCAGCCAGCTACATTTCATAATGCCTTGGACTTAAGAGTAAAAAAATAAATTTCAAAGATATGTCCAGAGACTCTAGCCTACTCAAATGTTCTTCAGCGTTGGCTTGAGCACCCAGGGGATGCAAGTGGAGTTATATGAGAGGAGCTGGTCTTTTTGAAAAGCAAGGGAAGAAAACCAGGATTTCAGCTTTGGATGCAATAAAGTTTTAGATGCTTATTAGACATCTGCGGCAGATGTCAAATATACAATTGAACGAAAAACATATGGAATTCGGCAATATAAATATGAAAGCCAAGTATGAAGGAGGTATTTACTTACAGCTGCACGACCAGATTAGCTCAAGATTGATGAGCAGTGGAAAAAGTCTAAAGCTTAAACCAGATATGATAGTTAATCTTCATTATCTGATCGACTTGATTGCATTCAGAATCACCTAGGAGACCTATCTCTAGGTATGTCTGTGAGAGTGTTTCTAGAAAGTCTTAACTGAGGAAAGAAGATTCATCCTGAGTGTGAGTTGAACCATCCTGTGCACTGGGGCCCTGAACTGAATAAAAAGGACAAAGCAAGCTGAAGAGCAGCTTCATCTCTGTTTCCTGACTGGAGATGCAATGTGATCAGCCGTCTGATGCTCCTGCCTCCATGTCTTCCCCACCTCAGTGGACCGCATCCCCTCCAACCAGGAATCAAAGTAAACCCTTTATTCTTTAAGTTGCTTGTATTAGGCGCCTTGCCACAACAACAAGAAAAGTAGCTAATGTGTCCCTATCTCACTAATGTTAGAATTCAAGATGAAGGAGAGGAGTCACTAAAACAGACAGGAAGGCTTGGGAAATGACAGAATAATGAAGAGTGCTGTAAGGCAGGCGTGGTCACTGGTAGAGCTGTTTGTGCAGTTAATGGGGGATGGCCACTAAGAGGGAAGAATCTGAGGTTTCAAGGAATCACTTCATTTCCAGTGAGCTCTCTAGGTGTGCACTTGAGGTTCAAAAAGGAAGTTCTCGGCTTGCTCTCTCAGTCACCACACCTGCTGCCTCTGCTCTGCCATCACAGGCTCTCGCCCTCCGGAAAGGTAAGCCCAAATAAACTCTTTCTTCTATAAAGTGCTCTATAACAGCAACAGAAAAATAACTTACATTGCAGGCAAGAAATTTCCAAGCACAGGGAATTATCAGTTATTGGGTGATCTATCAATTACAATGCCTAAATTGTCCAAGAGAGATGTGAAAGGTACTGGAGTTTAATGAGGGTAACTTTACTAGTGAAGGTTAAAACTTTGCATAGGACATGTTTAATAAAGAATGGGTAGCTGGGCGTGGTGGCGCACGCCTGTAATCCCGGCACTTGGGAGGCAGAGGCAGGTGGATTTCTGAGTTCGAGGCCAGCCTGGTCTACAGAGTGAGTTCCAGGACAGCCAGGGCTACACAGAGAAACCCTGTCTCCAAAAACCAAAAAAAAAAAAAAATAATAAAAATAAAAAATAAAAAAAATAAATAAAGAATGGGTAGCACCGGGAATGGGAACTGAACACACTTGAGATTGTCTAGCATGCATGAAGCCCTGGGGCTACATGGGGAAAGTGAGGCTAGGGGAATGGAAAGTAGGAAGGAAGAAGGGAAAGAAATGAAGAGAAGAGAAAAGATGAACGAAGAGGAAGGGGGGATGTAAAAAGCAGAAATGGATGCCAGGCCTGGTGCGTGCCTTTAATTCCAGCACTCTGGAGGCAACGCCAGGCAGATCTCTGAGTTCAAGGAAAACCTGCTCTACAGAGTGAGTTCCACACTAGCCATGCCTACACAATGTGTCCCAAATCAAAAACAAAAAAAGAAAAGTAGAAATGGAGATGGTGAGGGATTTCTATAAGGAGAAGAAAGGAGTGTTTGGAAACTAGAGAGTTTGGGGCCTGGGTTTTGATAAGAGAAGGAAGTGCCTTCCCCCCCCCCCACTTTAATTTTTCAACAATACTTAAATCTTTGAGAATTTCAATGTATTTTGAGCATATATACTCCAATTCCTCCCATTACTACCCTCTAAACTATACTCCCACTCACCCAACTTGAAATTCCTTTTTTCCCCCTTCTTTCCACAAGGAAATGTTTTTTGTTTAATTTCACAACTGTTTTCCAGCAATGTGTCAGTACATTTAAACAGAAATACACAGAGGTACAGATGAAGTAAGAAGAGGGAATTGGTTGCTGAACCAACACATTGAGTAGGGATGGGGGGTGGGATCTACCACACAAGTGGAGGAGCCGACTGTGGCTGCATACGTTGGCAGTGAAGGGCCTGGCCTTGGCTACTGCTAACGGACGGCAGCATCAGGAAGCAGAGCTCACATTCAGGCACATCTATATCTAACTGGAAGACATTGTGAGAGCCCTGAAAGACTCTGATTCATTTTCTTCAGGGACAGAGAAGGCAAGGTCAGCAGCCATGAGACAGGAAATGACACTGGAGGTCTGAGGGGAAAGGGGAATTGTCAAACAGTCCCCCAGGAAAGCATTCCTTAAACATTTCCATATAGTGAGACAAGGCAAGTAAGATACGTTTTGCTTTTAGCTAAAATTGGGGCTTCAGTATGTGTTAATCTCATTCCATGTTTCAATATTTACAACACTACGAGGTTAGTACAACTAGTTACCCCTATTTACATATTGTGAAAATTTGAGACACAGGGTAAATTGCTATTCCAAGATCAAAAGGCTAGTAATAAAACAAGCCAGAATATTTGGGCCTATCTACCAAACCTCAAAGTTCTGTATACTCAAAAGTAGATGAGAACCGAAGGTGATATGGAGCTACTGTCTGGAAAACTGGACTCATATATGTGAGTGGAGGAAAGAAATGAAAGAGAAAAATGCAACGGGAAAGCTGGAGGGAGTGTTGGGGTATGGTTAAGTTGTAGGGTATGTGCCTAATACGTACAGGGCCATGAGTGCAATACCCTGTTAACCATCACCAAAAAATACAATAAAAGAAATCTCAGGGACTATCATAAATGTATGTTTGTTTTAGTTATGGTTCTGCTGCTATAAAATGACATCATGACCAAGACAACTTATCAAAGAAAGCATTTAATTGGGGGCTTATAGTTCCAGAGTTTTAGTTCATTATCATCATGACAGGGAGCACGGCAGCATAGAGGAAGACATGGTGCTGAAGAAGGAATGAATAGAGAGCTCACGTCACATCTGCAAGTGACAGGCTGACAAAATCAATCTGGGCCTGGTGAGAGCTTATGAAAATTCAAAGCTCATATCTACTGACACAACTCCTTCAACAAGGCCACACCTACTCAAACAAGACCACACCTACTCTGACAAGACCATACCTACTCCAACGAGGCCACACTCCCTAATCTTTTGCAAAGAGTTCTACTCCCTGGTAACTAAGCTTTCAAATATATGCGCCTATGGGTTATTCTCATTCAAACTACCACAATGCATGTGCATGTATAGGTGCATATATGGAAGCAGAGACA
>BDUI01016647.1:8437-20623 GCA_002335545.1 Apodemus speciosus
TGTGTGTGTGTGTGTGTGTGTGTGTGTGTGTGTGTGTGTGTATGCGCGTGCGCATGTGCCTGTGTATACATGCATGTGGGCTTGGGGTTTTCCTCCATTGTGGTCCTTCATTTCTGTCTGCCTGGCGCTCATTGATCCGGCTATGCTGGCTGCCCTGTGCACACCAAGGAACCTGGTGTCTCACTGCTCCCACCAGTGCTGGGTTTATGGAGATGCACCGCTACACCTAGTTTTTTTTTTTTTTTATGGGGGTTGGGGATTTGAGCTCAAGTCCTCATGCTTGTATATCAGGTGCTTTGCTGACTAAGCCATTTCCCACCACCAACCCCTGCTGCCTCAAGTGCCTTTTTATTAATACATTCACAAACATTCTATCCATGTACCCCATAAGGGGGTACCTGTGAGCCCCAAGTTAAGAATCCCTTAGTGTAAGGCAGTTAGAGAACATTTCCACACAGGCATGTATGAAATTACGTAGCTGTGTGTACTTCTGTTCCTACATACCAGAATCCTTTTATAAACACACACACACACACACACACACACACACACACACACAGCTTCAAAAGCTTCATCTTATGCCTGCTGTACACATACTCAGCCGCAGGTGCATCCAAAAATACATTTACACATTTATATCTAGCACAAGAGTCTATATTCCATGCCCTAGAAGTGAATCTACACCTGATGCCCATGCCCACCCAGAGAGACATGTGCTGACATACACAGGGTGGGGACATCACATACCGGGCTCCAGTCAGAGCTTTCTGTACACCTATAAACACAGCTGGGTCCCAGGCCACTGGGTGGCAGTGACAGGGAGAAGTCTGTAAGCCACTGACTACTGTGACTGACAGTACCAGATACTACCAAGGGGTCTCAGTTCAGGAGGGCAAAAATACCAACCAACCTACTCCCCAAAGCATGGACTGAGGGGACAACAAAACCTTAATCTGCATCCTCACGGGGACAGGGATTTATCTGACGTGGGCCACCAGGGAGCCCTCAATGGAGGCTCGTCTGGCCCTCAGGGGCAGCGGGCCTATGGGCCCAGGACAATGCTGAGATGCCCTCAAAAGAAGACATTCTTCATTGGTAATGAACATTATGTCTGCGGAAACTAATGGCTCCACCTCCTATTCAGTTTATGTAAAATAAAGCAGGCCATATGCTGCTGCTTCCAGAGTTTGGGTGTTTAAATTAAATGTTGTTTAATGAATATTCAAACCCATTTGCTCCAAAGTTGTGCTCAATGTGGTGACGGCTTTCACCCTCCCCCTTCTCCAAAGCCCCCTCCCCACTCCAGTACCCAGGGTATTAAGCCATTAGAACGGGGTGTGAACATCCAGGCATCTGTCTTCCAACGGGAAGTTGGATATTAAAATGCCTGAGCAGATGACAGTATAAAGACGTTCAGCGAGAGGGGCTGGCCAGTTTTTGTTGTTGTTGTTTGGTAATTAAGACTGAGGGGCTTTTGACTTGAATTCTACGTGTGTGAGGAACAGAGGTACGGAGCTGAGAGGCATTCCCCACTTTGGGCTCCACAGTGACCTCTGCATAACAGGCTTATTGACGAGTGTCAACTTGGTGGTGTGGAGAAATGAAATTGTTTCATTTTCCCCCAGCCACTTCTTATTGCTGAACCCTGTCAAATTACCTTTAACACTGGCTGGAGTGGAGTCC
Organism: Apodemus speciosus; assembly: GCA_002335545.1. Taxonomy (NCBI): domain Eukaryota; kingdom Metazoa; phylum Chordata; class Mammalia; order Rodentia; family Muridae; genus Apodemus; species Apodemus speciosus. The sequence goes on from BDUI01016647.1 coordinate 10,121, forward strand.
GTAACTTGACAGCTGTGGAGGTCAAAACTACAAGTTTCAGGTTGGGGATGTAGCTCAGCTGGTACAGAGCTTGCCTAGCGTCTTCAAAGAGCTGGCTTCAGTCCCCAGCCCTGCACAAAACTGTTGTGGCACTGGCCCATAATACTAGTGCTTGGGAGGGAGAGGCAGCAGGATCAGAAATTCAAGGTCATCTTTGGTTATAGAGTGATGTCCAAGCTAACCTGGGCTACATAAAACCTGGTGTCAAAAATACACACATGCACGCATGCACGCACGCATGCTCACACACAGATGTGCTCACACACTAAAACAAAACACTCTGGGCCTTGAAGGGCTGAAATTTCCCCTTGGCTCATTTAGGTTCACACCTGGACTTGGAAGACAGGAGCCACAGAGCCAGTATCTATTGTTACTACTCTTCCCAACTAGGTCTGCACTGGGGTTGGAGACTGGATTTTCTTGGGGGGTAGGGAGAAATAATTCCTATGAAGGTCAAAGGAGACGCCGCTAGTGGTCCTATTTTCTCTCTGACTTTCTCCTTTAGCTTGTGTGGTGGTCTCCACAGGGACTACAGGACTGCTGTCAGAGGCTGATCTCAATTCAGGTTGGCACAGAGCACGGGGAAGTCCTTCGTCCTTGCATAGCACACATCTCTAGTCTCCTTTCTGGGTTGGCCCATGTGTGTTCTGGACTGTTCTGGGGTTCCGATCCATTCTCTATCATCTGTACCTTCAGGTGACCTTGCCGGAAGTGTCATGGAACTAGCAATGCAGAGACTCCCCCAAATTTTGTCATAGGCTTCCACTTGAGGTATGGGAGTTTCCATCAAGCCTTATACCTTCGGTGCTCTCCAGCACAATGTGAGCACCGTGCTCCGGAAAGCTGGGACATCCATCTCTCCTGCTTTCCCTCCTAGCCCTATAGTCTTCTGTCCCGACAACATCAGACTGTAGCTTAGCAGGCACCTAGCCAGGCAGGAAAACACTACCTTCTCATCCCTCCAGTACCCTCTTTCAGAATGTGACTCTCTTGAGCACCCCTTTCCCTTCCATCGTGTGTGTGTGTGTGTGTGTGTGTGTGTGTGTGTGTGTGTGTGTGTGTTGGTTTGGAGTGGGGCCCATATTAGAGGGTCTTAGTCAGGTTTTTTGTTTGTTTGTTTGTTTTTCGAGACAGGGTTTCTCTGTGTAGCCCTGGCTGTCCTGSAACTCACTCTGTAGACCAGGCTGGCCTCGAACTCAGAAATCCACCTGCCTCTGCCTCCCAAGTGCTGGGATTACAGGCGTGCGCCACCACGCCCGGCCTTAGTCAGGTTTTTGTTGAAACCCTTAGGGATACATCTATTGCTAGTGCCCCCTCTTTCTCTTTGTCTTGGCTTGTGCCCAATGCCCAACACTTGGGCAACAGTAAAAATTTCAACTGCCATGCTCTTGCCCTCATGTAATTGGGTCGTCTCTACCTAGAATGATCTCAGGAACATTATGAAGGGTATTGTTTTCTCCTCACTTCCATCTATGATCAAATCACCTTCTAACCAAAAGAGCTCGTGTTGTCACCACGCTTCTAGTCACCAGCCCAGTGTAGCAGACCCCTACCTCCCTCTCACCATCTCTGAGCACTGTGTGGGTCTGTCTGCATTTGGACATCATGTCAAATTTCGACCTGCTCATGTCCAACCTTGATATATCTCTCCTTACCTTCTCTTTCTTACAGCCCAAGCCAGTTTCCTCCACAGCTGGAACGGGCCCCATAAGCAACTTATGTAAATTAAGTTGCATTACTTAGGCAACTTCACACCAAGTCCTGTGATAGGTTTTGGGGCTCTACTATAATCTTGGTCCAGTGGGAGCGAAGGACCTGTGGCGAGCCTGTCATGGAGAGGTGAGAGATTTTTAAGCACTAAAGATGCTCACTTAGGCTTACCTGGTTTGGTGGCCTCTGAGCTTAGGCCACCTAAGTGAGACATGTAGGAAGGGTTTCTGTGGAAAGGGAACAGCAAAAACAAAGGCATAGAGGACTGGAATAAGATGGAGAGTGCTGAGTAGCCAACTAGCTTGTGGTCCCAGGGTCTAGAGACCAGGGGGATAGCGAGATGCCTCTTCTTGTTCTTTCTGTTGAGGAGTCATCTGAGGGTGGAGGTACGCTGGGGTGAGGTAGCTTCCTACCACTAGCTAAAGAGACCTGACCCTCCTTCTGGGCTCAGTTCTTATATTCTAAATCTCTTTCATCTTTGACTTTTATTTATTTCCTGAGTCCGTGACTTTGCATCTGAGTCTATCTCCCTGACTCCATCTGGTTCCTTAACTAGGCAGCATATTTATCTGTTGGTGTTGGTATTTTGCACATGGCAGGATATGCCTCAGGATAAGGGAACCCTTGTGGATTCCTGGTGTCACCTAGCTCAGCTCCCCACAATTCATGGCCTCCACTTAACCAGGAAGTCAAGTTGTTGACTTTCTTCTCTGGCTTGGCTCGGTATGTGTGTCCACACATGTACACACATGTGTCTCAGGATAGATTAGACTGAGTACAGTGACCAAGTCCTATAATCTTAGCATGTGGGAGGCTGAAGTAGGGGCTCCCATATCTGGGACCAGCCTGGGTTATAGTGAGACCCTGTCTAAAACATTGATGGGATACCAGTGTTTCAGCTCCAAATTTCTTCCTGTGATTACATGTAGGGCATCTCTCTCCACTGATTTGACTCCTGCTCAGCTGTCTCACCAGTACAGAGGGTATGGTCCAACCTAGTTTGGGAAACATCCTGGTGCCAAGCCTGTCTGATGCTCAGACTCTCTTAGGTGATAATAGGGACTTACAGAATGAATTTTTCTAACCAACAGAACCTGGGAATTCAGGAACTGGACATTCCAGAAGGACACCATTAATTTATTTCTTCATCCTTCCAAACAACCTCAGAGCCATGGAGGAGACTAGGGAAAGCAGAGTAAGGAGATGTTAGTGGCTGAGAGGGGCAGGTGGCAGGTTCCATGATGTGTTTGTTTAAACAACATTGGCCATAACCACCAGTTATGTGCTCAGAATGAAGAGGCCTGATGCTTGTCCAGCCCTTGCCCCCACTGGGGACTCATTTGCCTCACTACATCCTTACCTCATTACATCAATTATGCTCTACCAGAGGAAGTATGCTCAGGGAAGATGAGTCAAGTATCCACTGCACCAGGCACAGAATAGCAGGCTTAGAATATGGGCAAATTTTAGGATCCTCTAGGTTCTTGAGTGACCACAAAGTGAAAGTTATGCCTATAGAATGAAGTTCTGTATTAATGACACACACAGGCAAGGTTCCTAGGATGGGAGGGCTCTAGAGCAGATTCTCAACCTGCCTAATGCTGTGACCCTTTATTATAGCTCTTCATGGTTTGTCACCTCCAACTGTTGGCACTATTTTTTTTTTTTTTACTGTGCCATTGGGTTCTTTTATCCTTATCTCCTTTCCAAACCTTATTCTACCCTGACACCTTCCAAGTCCCCAACACTAGGTAGGAGAGAAAGAAGGTTAGAGGGGAAGGGGTCAAGGACCTCTTTAGGCTACTTCCTGCTAACTGCAGGCATTGGGCTCCTTGGGGTAAATCTGATATTCATTATCAGAATATCTCAAACTTACTCTCATCAAACCTCAACAACAGCAACCAGGAGCGGCAAGTAGAGGAAAGGAAACAGCAGCCTTCTCCTTCTTTGGAGTGCCCCCAACCCTTCTCAGGGCTCTGGCATTTATTCCTTCCCCTGAGTCCCCAGAATTAATCTATCTACAGCTGGAAAAGATCATGACCCTCCTAGAGGACAATATAATCATAGTTAATGGCTGGGGACAAACTGAAGCAGCCACATATCCCACACCTGAGATTAAAACAAAACCATATTCATATAATATAAATGGGCTTTTAAAAAAACTAAAATTCTTACTACACCCAACATAAAATTACTTTCATTGCTATTTCATAACTGTAGTTTTGCCACGGTTATGTATCATAATGTAAATATCTGTGTTTTCTGATGGTCTTAGGTGACCCCTGTAAAAGGGTTGTTCAAAGGGGTGGAGACACACAGGTTGAGAATTGTTGCTCTAAATTACTTTGAGATTGGCAGAGTAATTTAGACAGCTTTTGATCACGAATCCAATCTAAGACCCCCTCATCTTCCTGGGGCAGAGGTTCTAAGGGTTGAATGTCAAACTCCATATGACATTCTAGGTAGAGACAACTGGTCTACCTGAGTACACTCAGGCCTCTGTGCTGTGCTGCCTGTGCAGGGGGCTTAGAAAGCTCTTATGAAAGTAGAAGAAGCAGGCAGCACAGAGTTCTGCTTTCCTAGAAGGGTCAAGTGTGCAGGTAAAAGGTTAAGAGATGGCTGGTGTATAGAAGAATCATTGGGAAAGGCCCAACTCTTATGACATGGTAAAAATATTACACTTCATTCTGAAATTTTCTGTTCTCATTGCCATTGGGAGTTTCTTAAAACAATGCAGTCAGCCAAGTTGCCCACCCCACATACCCCTCAGTCCATTGTAACACATTTCTTCCATGCCTCCTCATTGCTGCCCATTTATATGTCTGGGGACAGACAACCTCTTGCATGCTTGTATTTTGATGTTTCATTTTGCTAACTTTTCTTGCATTAAGATTTTTATGTGTGCAATATATTCTGGTCAAATCCATTCTCCCCATCACCCTCTATTATCCCTTCCCTCTCACATGGATCCCTCTTCCTCTTCTCATCGTCCTCTTTTGTTTTGTATTCTTTGTCTTCCTCTTCCACTCCCTTATCCTCCACCTCTTCCTCCTCTGTTTTTCTTAATTTTAGCTGATCCAATAAGTTTTAATTAGGGTTACTTATAGGAGCATGGACAATGTGCCAGTGGCTACACCACGGGGTAAAAATGATCTCCTTCTACTCTGCTAAAAGTATTTTCTAAACCATGCTAGTCAGGTCCTATTTCCATGAGAAATGAGAAAATATTCCTGTTCTATAGGAGACCAAACCTAAAGTCTCTGGTGCTCCGTGCACATTTTCTCTAACTGACAGATATATTCCTGGCCTGAAATGAGAAATTTGAGTGACAGAGAAGTTAGGAAATTTTCCTGAGGTCATAGAGTCAGTTGGTAGTAGAGCCATCATTTAAACCCAAGTCTTTTGACTCCAAGCAGTTTGCTTGCTAATGATGTAGTGGCCTGGCAGGGTTATAACTTTGTCAGCACCAGGCAATCAAAACAAGCAATCCTTCATGTCATGGCTGGACATGAGGTGAATGTTAGTAACTCTGGGAATATTTCAGGCTTTTCCTCTCTTCTCCAAACATAACCAGGCTGTTCATAGGAGCCTAACATGTAGATTTATCCAGAGGATGTGGGAGAAATCTCTGCAGGTGTGAGGGTCTTGGACATCATGAGGTGATAGGTCCTTGTGATAGGACCAAGAGTCCTTGAATGATGTCCCTCCTTCCACACAGGTGCCGTATAGGAGACACCAGTCCATTGCTGTTAGTGGAATCATTGGCTTGCAGGAAAATTGCCTGCTGGACTGAGCTCCTGTSCCAGGGATTTGGAAGTATGCTGATACTGGAGGAAGAGGACAAGGAATTTCAGTTGGAAAGTACAGTTGGCAGAGTTCATGGGAGCAGGACGTCAGAAGCCACCAGAGAGCAAGATGGCTTCTTTCTTTATCTCTGTCTTCAGTTCCCAACTTTCTTGGGATGGGTGGCTATACTCTTGTATTTCTATGACTAATAATCAGATAAAAGCAATCAAAGCAATTTGAGGAGTAAAGCTTTATTTTGGCTTTTGATTTTAGGACATTTCAGACCAAAGAAGGTATGGCAGACTGGCTCTAAACCATGGTAGTGGAAACATGATGCTCCTTACAACTTGGTGAACCCATAAGTAGAGAAAGCAAGGCCAAAATCAAGGGTGGGAGATTACCAATACTAGTGACCTACTTCTGCCAGTGATGCCCCTCCTCCCATAGGGTYCAGAACCACCCCAAGGAGCACTTCTAGCTAGGAAAACATTCAAAACATGAGCTTCTGTGGAACATTTCAGATTTCAAAAATAACACTGGTTTTCTTTTCTCTTTGTCTCCATCCTGGTTTGCTTTCAATCAATGAGATAAATACCATGATCAAACTTGGGGGAAGCAAAGGGCTTGCTTTACTTTCTGGCTTATAGTTCACTGTGAAGGGAAGTCAGAGAAGAAACTCAAGGCAGAAGCCTGGAGGCCAGAACAAGAACAGAGACCATGGAGGAGTGCTGTTTATTGGCTTGCTTTCTCTGGTTTGATCAGCCTGCTTTATTACATCATGCAGAACTACCTTCCTAGGATGGCATTGTCTATAAGGAGCTGAACCCTCCCATATCAACCATTAATCAAGAACATGACCCCACAGACTTGCCTGTAAACCAATCTGATAGAGGTGTTTTCTCAACTGAGCTTCCTTCTTTCCAGATAACTCCACCTTATGTCAAGTTGGCAAAAATCCAAGCCAAGACAGCCTGTTTCTGAGCTTGTCTTCTGCATCTTTCTTTGCAGGCAGAGTTCTACCTGCCCTTCCTTCTCCTCTGGTATCAAGCTAAAAAATGTTTCCTTTGCTGTAACCATGATACCATGCAACACCAAGCAACACCAAAAGTCTTCACCATTTAACTTAGCTTAATTTCTCTCTTCTCTTCTCTTCTCTTCTCTTCTCTTCTCTTCTCTTCTCTTCTCTTCTCTTCTCTTCTCTTCTCTTCTCCTCTCCTCTCCTCTCCTCTCCTCTCCTCTCCTCCCCTCCCCTCCCCTCTCCTTTCCTCTCCTCTCCTCTCTTCTCCTCTTCTCTTCTATCTATTCTTCCTCCATCCCTCTTCTCTTCCTCCTTCCTTTCCCTTTCTTCCTTTTTAAACCTTTTTTAAGATGAGGCTTATGTTGTGTATCTCAGGCTAGCTTTGAATTCACTATGTAATGGAGGATGACATTAGTCTTTTTAATCTTCTGTCTCCCTCTCTCAAGTGCTGGGATTGCAGGCATGCACCACTATGTTCCAGGTTATGTGGTTATGGTCACTGAATATAGGACTTCATGGATGCTAGGTAAGCACTCTGTCAACTAAACTACATTTTGATAAAGGCTAAACAATTGAGGAAGTGGCTTGAGGTCCCAGGAATGGTGGCACCTCATGCTCCTTGCACTTTTCCTCTAGTTTTTTTTTTCTTGGAGCTACTAGGGAGGCACGGGATGGGCAGGAGGCTCCCTGTAAACATTGGGACTTTGGTTACGTTATGCTTGAGCTAGACGGCTGGAGAGATCATGCAGCAGTTAAGAGCACACACTGCTCTTACAAAGGACCCCGATTTGGTTCCAAGCAGGTTTATAACCACCTTTATGTCCACCTTTATCTCCAGCTCCAGGGACTATGACTCCCTCTTCTGGACTCCAAGGGGAGAACCTGTATGCACATATGTACATACCCTCCACGCATAATTAAAAATAAAATAAAAATAAAATCAAGCTGGGGAAAACTGGAGGTCCCTGGCTGGAGAATTGAATGCTCTTCCAGATACAAGTTCCCCTCTCCCACATAAAATAGTACAATGGATGAAAATCAGATGAGATACCCAGTAATAGAGTACTGGGTCAATTTCTGACAACTTTAACAAGATAAGCTTTGACTAGGAAGGCCTGAGATGATCTTTCTCCCCATTGGAACTGAGGGAGAGACAGGAGTTCCAAGAACAGAGGAATAAAAGAGGGAAAGGGTGGTTGGGGCTTGTGGGAGGTGATCTCTCTCCCATTTTCCTCAGGGGCTGGACGAGCAGAGACAATGGCATCCTGCTCATCTGTGAAGACGGAGCACATCTGGAGCATCTTTGGTGTCTTGGAGCTTACCATGTCTTTCAGCTTACCCAGGATGTAGCCGATGGCCTTGCAATGATTGGCCATCCTGCGGCTATCACAATGTCAGCCTGGGCTATATGAGTCCATCTCAAAAAAGCAGCAACCTCAAAGTTCTGAAGGAACCAAACAACAGTCTCAAAGTTCTGAATGAAAACACATCTTTCCCTCCCTCCATCCTTCCTTCTTCCTTCCTCCGTTTTTCTTTCACAGGATCTTGCTACATTGTCCAGACCTCAGCAAGCCTCAGCCTCCCAGGTTCAAGCAATCCTGGGACTACCGATGTATATCAGTGCATCCGGATGGAGGTGTGTCTTCAATGGACAAAGTGTCACCCGGAAAGTAGTTGTTTTATTTCCCTTGGCCCAGCTGGTGGGGAGCAGGGTCCTGGGGTGCCCTTGCCATTCCCCTTCATCCATAGGCTGTCAGTTCTGCCTTTCACCCTCAGTTTTGCTTCCTTGGTGTGACCACATGATGCTCATAAGGCTTCTGGTTTCCACGCTGACAGTGTTTGTGTCTGGGAGCTCAATGCCCTGCTGTGGCAGAGCCACATTTGTCTACAGCTTCCTGTGCCAGACATTTCTCCTGAGCTGTGGATCACCCTCAAGTGTCTGTCTTCAAATCTCTACAGAAAGTCTGTGTGTGTGTGTGTGTGTGTGTGTGTGTGTGTGTGTGTGTGTACTTGTGCCACAGTTTAAGTGTGGAGTTCACAAGATAATTTTGTGGAGTCATTTCTATCCCTCACCTTTATGAGGGTTCTAGGAATCAAGCTCATGTCACCAGGTTTGCGTGACAAGTGCTACCACCCACTAAGCCATCTCACACCACCCTCAGCATGAGAATTTTTGATGGGCTAAATGACAAGGTGATCGATCACACACTTAGTCGATTAACACAACAGCTGCCCGTGTTCAGCTGCATGAATGCAAGCCTCCTGCTTCCTCAGAGGACATCTCTTAGTGTGCAAGGGCATCAGGCATCCAAAGAACAAAGGTCAGCTTCCCCAGACCCTCCAACGGAGACTCCCCTGGCAGCCGCTTACTGACTGGGAAGCCTTTGGTCTGGGTGACAAGAGCTCTCTCCATCCATCTCCAGCCAGTGACCTTCATCCCGGCCCAGAACGGCTGCTTGTGAAGAGTGCATAGGTCTCTGTGAGAAACGCTCAATGTTAGGGCCACTYCAGGAGAGAAGCTTCCAGAAAGCACCCTGGTGAGCTTTGGGGCTTATGTGGGATGAGCTGGAGGAATGAGAACAACTCTGGGGTCCTCGTGGACTAGGGGGAAAGACCTCTGAATGCCAGACACTAACTGGGCAGAGGGAGGTGGCTCTGATGTCACGGAAGAGCACTAGTGTGGGGAGCAGAGGATTCCTCTAATAAAGACGGAGTTGTCAACTTCAAACGAGATAGTAGCTAATAAAAATATAGCCTCACAGTAGGCCAGGCAGTCCTCTAGGAACTTTACAGGACTGAACACACTTAATGTGCTCAACAGCCCTGTAAAAGATTTACATGATTTCTTCAAGCTTAGAGTTGATTCGAGGGAGGCACAGAGAGGGTGCTGACTTGTTCAAGGTCACAGAGCCACTTGGCTGCACACAGTCCTGCTGTGTGATCCAGGATCAAGCCTTAGGGTATCAGCCCACTCYTCTCTGGAGCAGATGAGCCAGCCAGGGGTGAGGCTTCTCTTTCCAGGGACAAAGGAGCTGCCCTAGCCAGCCTCTCTCTCTCCATCACGCCTGTCATCAATCTCTTGTGTGAGGCACAGCTTGGGACTGGGCTGCGGACCTGGTGCTTCAYTGCCATGTTTTCACAAGCCTGATAAACGAGAGTGCTGCAGAGGCTTGAAGGGTATCTGCGCAAAGTGGTACTGAGCAAGATTCTAGGAGACCTTTTTACACATCCCATCAATCCTTGCCGCCTGGGGACCGGAGGATGCTGGCAGCGACAGGAAGCTGGTCTTTGGCTGGAGTCAGAGGAAGCTGGTCGGTCTTTTCCCAAGGTGTCAGAAGCAGGAGAGACCCAGACAGTAACTAGTCCATCTTTTTCCCCCCGGACACTGGCGGAGTCTCTTATTTGACAAGAGGGTCAACCAGCATTATTCTGAACCCAGATTTTCCAGCCAGTACCTAGCCTTTTGGGACCATGTTACAGAGTACCGCATGCGTTATCTCATTTGAATCTACCTAAATCCAGAGAGGAGGGTGTTATTAATTCCAATTTACAGATGGGAAAATTGAGACCAAAGTGGCAGGATTTGGATTTGACCCCAGATGCWTCTTTATCATTCCCTGTACTTTATATTAATCTGTATGTGTGTGTACAATTGTGTGCAGGTGCACATGCCCATGTGTGAGTGTGTATAGAAGCCAGAGGTCACCCTTCAGGTGCTGTCCAGCTTTTGGGTTGGTTGTGAGACAGGGTCTCTCACTGGCCWGGGAGCCTCAGGCCTCYACCTGTCTCTGCCTCCCCAGGGTTGATGGTACACGTGTGCAACACTAAGCCTGGCTTTCTGAAGGAAGGAAAGGCCTCATGTGTGCAATTAAAGGACTTTATGGACTGTGCCACCTTCTGTTGAGCTTTGCCTTTTAGTTTTCGCATTGCTGGGGCTCTCACACAGAGCA
>BDUI01016649.1:5964-25860 GCA_002335545.1 Apodemus speciosus
AATAAATTGACATTTGGTGGATAAATAAAATAGAAGGTGGCATGGATTTGAAGTAATTTATTAGGTTAAAAGGAGTTGATTGATTGTGCAAGCTATCTGAAAGCAATTGTAATGGTGGCTTTGGAGGACCTCAGTGTTGTGATACAACAGACATTCTGCATCAGGGTTACTGGGAAGCACTCAATAAGAAAGAATAATCAGAAAAAAAAACAACAGGTGAATTTATTTATGTAACATTCCAATGCAAGGAGACGAGATAGGTCACATCAAGCAAGAGTCAGCCAACATGAAACGCCTGAAAGGCAGCATACATAGTTTTCTTCCATCAAGTCTGCAGACAAGATCTTCCCATAGCTGATCTGGCCAATGGAAGATGGTTTGATGCTACATCTACTGTTACTGAGTATGGGAGGAGGATTTCAGTGCTCTCTCTCCATCTCTGTCAATGTTTGGGGACTCTACTCAAGGACCTTTTAATCACATAGCTGTTGGATAACGGTTTGTGGAACAGGGATTCCTMACCACAGAGACTCCGTTCCAAGTCTTCCTCACTTGAATCTTTGGTACTAGTGTCAGGTGGTCTTTCTTGCCCTCCATTCATCAGCATGTCTTGTCTCTATAAATTTCTAACTCCTTTCAAAATGCCCTTTTCTTTTTCTGTTTCAYGTTTCCCCCATTAGCAGAATCCCTGGCTCTGAGGAACCAATTGGGTACCTTTGGACTTCATTTCAGAAAACAGACCTTTCCTTTTGCTGTTTCTTTGCAGACAGAAAACCCTTAGGTGGATTAAGTGAGAGAGGAGAGAAATGAGATTGCCATCAACACACAGAGGAACAATTCCTTATAGAATACAGCAGCTCATTTTCAAAAACGGCAAGAATCAAATGAAACACACAGATGACGGCAAGACACAGGCCCTGTGGAAAACTTAAAATTCTATCTAATGAAGAAAGACTATAAAACTGAGAAGAGAGTTGAGGGAAGTGTATTAATATTCATGCGACATTGTACCTAGAATCRAACCTCACCTACAAATGTGTCTGAAAAGTATGTAAGTCAGGGCAACAGAGGGCATATTACAGATGATCGGCAAGAAGCAGATGAGCAAAGCTGCGAATTGTCAAGAAAACGGAGTCAAGATCTGACATTCAGCAATCAATCAATCAATCAATCAATAATGAATGTCAAATAATTTTAGTTTTCACCTATATGCAATACAAGCTTAGTTTTCGTGCAAGATAGATATAGGTATGATTCTTCCCCACACACCTGCCATTTGTGCAAAGACAACTACTGATCATCCCTGTCTTAAATGGTAATTGCCTTTCTCATCAAATGAGTATTTATGCATGAAGTCAGAGACCTAGCATTGAGTGACTTTTAATTTAATAAATTATCTCTCTGATGTTTGGGGTCAGAACACTACCATTATCACTAGTGTGTATGGAATCATGCAGTCACTGGAGTCAAGTCTTGAGTATGTAAACAGAGAGAATCTCTGGCTTTGATATCATCTCCAGCTCCAATGTATCCTTTCAAATTGAAAATGATATCTATTTGTTTTCTAAGGAGAGAAAAGTTATGAATCGGCATGGGAGGAGATGTGGGAGGAGCTGGGAGAAATAAGGAACTGTAATTAGAATATACTGTTTGAAAAAATACAATAAGAGAAAAAAWTTAAATCCTTCTGTGAAATTCCTCAGGGTTGGATTAAACATCTCACTACAGTCCTGTACTTCATTCTGTCCCCCCCCCCCAAAATTCAATTCACAAACTTTTTTTCTGTCATTAATTTGTTAGTTTGTTAATTATCTTCAGACTTCCTTGAGACTTGCTATGTAGCCCTGTTCTCACCCTTGCTATTCTTGCCTCTGTCTCCCAAGGGCTATGACCATAAGCTTGCCACTGTATATGACCTGAATCCATTCCCTCAAGCATCATTTAAAAGTAATGTGCCTGCTCTTTATTATAGATTGTAAACTTGTAGAATGTGAGAGAGATGCTAAGAAATACAAAAGAAAAAAAACCACACAAGCAAATGGGTGAAGGAATTGAGCAAAGCACTCCACGACCTTATTTACTCTTTTAATAAGAAATTCACAGTGATTGTATGAAAACATGCCTGTCTTTCTGGGAGAGAACTTTAGAAATGTGAAAGAGGAAATCATCTAAACAAGATAAAGGACATAAATTTCAGTTTACAGAATACATAATTAAAGCAGACTTGTAATTTAAGTCGTTGTGACATCCATTGTGCTATAACTCATTTTCACTATCTAAATCCATTATTGGAAGAGGGAAACACATTTCTTGAAAGTCATGTTTGTATAGGCACACATGAATACAGGGAAAGCAGTATTTTCAGATGGACAATATAACCAGAACCCTATCCTGTGAGAGGGTGGGGTACAAAAGACTGTTAATTCCTGTGAAGAGGCTCTCCTTATCCCCTCTAGTCTTGACTACTCAGCCTTCCTTCATCACTGTGTGAGAAACCCCCCTGTTTCTTAGACAGTTAGAAAAGAATGAAGGAATCTAGAGTTGGCAAACCTAACTCAACCTTCTCACCAGAACCACCTAAAAAGCATGCCTACAGCTCGGACCCTCACACAACTGCCTAACTGTTTTCCAGGCATTTGGTCACAGTGACATGGCTGTGCATCACGTTTTGTGGTTGCATAGTAAGCATCTATTGCTGCCTTTAAAAGTTACCATGAGCTAGGGGCTTTGAAGAATGTCAGTTAATAGTCCTTCAGGGGGTTAAATCAGTCACCCAACATGATCTCACTGAACAAAAAACTTCCAGGTATGACCGGCCAGCACAGCATTCCTGTCCTCTTCCTCCCTTCTTCTTCTTCTTCTTCTTCTTCTTCTTCTTCTTCTTCTTCTTCTTCTTCTTCTTCTTCTTCTTCTTCTTCTTCTTCTTCTTCTTCTTCTTCNTGTGTGTGTGTGTGTGTGTGTGTGTGTGTGTGTGTGTGTGTGTGTGTGTGTGTGTGTGAGTTAATGTCCCCTCAGGACTTCTCTGGGATTCTTTCACATATCATCCTGTGGCTAGGGACCAGAAAAGATCATCTCTGACTTACTTCATTACCTCCCACATTAGTGAAAAGCTCATGTGAGTGTAATCAACCTATCTAGATAATCTGTATTTCAAAATTCTTCAAAACTCAAAAACTCAGTCCCAATTTCAAGTGTTCTTATCCTTGCAAAGAATGACAGTCACACTTCTGGGTATGAGAACATGGACACGTTGAGAGCTGACGTCTTCCAGGAGTTATAGTCCTTTTTGTGTGCAACACTGAGAAAGATGCTCATAGATTTCTTGTTGTTGTTGTTGAAGGCTAATGTTGAGATCTGGAGAGGAGCCTGAGTTTTCACCCTTGAAGATCTTTTTCTTTGACTCCAAATACTTGGAGACTTTTCTTTTTAATATCTCTTTATTTTTGCTTTATGTATATCAGTGTTTGCCTGTAGGTGTCTATTTGTATCACGTGAATGAAGCAATACCCATGTACAGAGTTCAGAAGAGGACATCGGATCCTCTAGAATTGCAGTTGCAGACAGTTGTGAGCCTTTGTGTAGGTGCTGGGAACCCAGGCAAGAGCTAACAGTGTTCTTAACTGCTAAGCCATATCTATGACCCAGAGAATGCATTCTTTCTTCTTGAGATTCCCTAACTATAGAACAACAACATTCCCTGAACCACTTGAGATGAAAATGGACTAATCTACCTGTTATTGCTCCAAGTTTTATATATTTCACAAAAATGTCTAGCAGTTCATCAAAAGAGCCTTATATCCAACTACATTGTCCCATAATACTTGAATTCATCTACTTTCTTGACAACACCATCTGGTTTGTATTGCTTGTCACTAAATCCCATATTCAGGTTTTATATCTCCATATTACTTTCTTTTCCTTTTGCTGTTGGGAAGTTAATCCAAGGTTATATTATTTAAGTTAAGTTTATATTTGCCATAAAATTACTTATTTTGATATAAGAAAATGACTTTTTCTGTGTCTATTCTGCTTGAAATGTACTTGCTGTTTCTTTTTTATTGATCAATCTACTGCTTTCTTTACAATCCTAATATTTATGCACACCAATTGTTGATTTTCTCTGATCTATTAGTTGATTAAATCCTATACAGATTAAGTTCTACAGTATGGCACATTTGAGGGAAGGTTTATTTTTTTTAACTATGTCTTTTCAGGACCAAAGTGAGTTTATCTTATAATATATTAACACATAGAATTTTATTGCATTATTTCAGATACTTGCCATATTTGCATGATGTCTTTCTTCTTGGTTGTATTAATTTTGGATGATGTTAATTAGAGCCATTTGTTATAAAATAGTGGGGTTGGGATGTTCCAGGCAGGCTCTCTACCAGGATGGATATTCTCGATCTGAGGGTGGGACTTTGGGACTTACCACTTTTATCTGTAAGTAACACTGGGCTGATTGTGACAGTTCGAGCTATCCTCTGATTTTTAGCTCCTAATTCAGTTCAAAGTCATTTTGTTCTAATCAAATGCTGTATTTGATTTTTTTCTAAATCATGATTGGCACTCTAATGTCACTTATACAAAACATCTCCTCAATTGGAGACATGCTTTTTCTTCTTTCTGAGTTCTTACAGCTAAAAAAGAGAAGACATTGTTTATATGACTTGTGTTAAAATTCAGGAACATTTTTTATAAGTGAGCCTCTTGGGGTTTGTCTTTATCACAGCATCTGGCCTGTTAGTAGAAAATTAGCAGTATTGATAGAAGCACAAAAGTCCTCTGATTCAATTCCTATGACTCAAGTTTCAGAGAGTAAAATCCAGAGATGTGAGACATGGCTTAGAGTAAGAGCTTTTATAGAGGACCATGAGTCCCTGAAACTCATGATTTCTCACAATGCCCTGTAGCCCTTTCTGGATTTATTGGTATATGAATACATACATACATATATATGTATAGTGGGTTTAGTCTAACACTTATATTATGTTAATTGTGTTCCCAAAACTGCACAAGAATCCACATGTAAGACACTGAGGGTCCCTGAGCCCTGTTGGTTCTGATTGGTGAAGAAAGCTGCCAGTGGCCAATGGTTGGAAAGGGAGACAGAGGCATGCCTTTAAGATTCGCAGGCAAGGGAACCAAGAGAGGGAGGAGGAGGCAGAAATGTCATGACAGGAAAAGAGAAGGACCAGGTTGGAGAGGCACAGAAGAGAGAGATAGCAATTATGTAAAAGACAGGGAAGAATGGGCCCAACTGTCCCTGCAACTGGGTCTAGGCAAACAAGGATTGGATATAGATATTAATAAGGAATAATTCAGGAGTATTGGAGGGGAGGTATTAGGCATGTGGAGTGGCTCCGCCATTGAACCGTTTAAGGCATATTTAAAAGTAAGACTATGTCTTGTAGTTTAGGCTTCCCAGATTAGCCCATAATCTGTATCCTGGGAGAGATGTCGGGATGAACTAGAGATAAGAGAGACCCACCTCAGTGGTGGATCCTCAGTATCTTTAGATCAGGAGAGTAGATCCCCAGCTGTGAGTGAGATCACCTGCGAAAAGGTTAGATGATAAAAAAATAAAATAAAATAAAAGTAAGACTATATGTGTGTGTGTGTGTACTTCATTTGGGAACTCAGAACATTGGAGCAGGTAGTGAGGAATGCATGCTGCCACCTCCTGATCATGTACAAGCATGCCCAAAGACATACATACATGTGCAAATTCATTTTAAAAGTAAACATATTTTTAAGAGATAATCCTGAGCAATGCCTTTATTCTTAAAACTATTGCTCTATTTGAAGATTCATCCATTCTCCATCGTAAGTATATTCTTCCCTGATGTATCTTTTAATGTAATCTTTTTTTTTTTTTTACAGAAACCCAACCTATTATTGAATGCATCTTTAAGTTCTCTTCACTGCTTGTCATCTCTTCTAGAGCATTCTGTGTTCTGGAAGGCAGTCTCAATGTTATTTCTAATAAACTTCTCAGTTTGAAATCTGAACTGCTATTTTATAATCCATCCCTTCTTTGTTTATTTATTTCATTCTATTAACTAATTATTTTCCCCATTTAGTATTTGAATATTGTCTAGATCATGTTTTATCTTGACTTCTTTTTTATTATTTTCTTTTTATAAACCTTCTGAGAGACAGATAGGAAGCATGTGATTCCATATGACATCTTCATTTTGATGTAGATTTTCTTCTTTCTTTGTGTTAGTATGATGAAGATACCGCCTTCCCTACTCTTATTCTCCTATGATGGTGTCAACTGACCTACAAAAATGGGCTTTTCCTAAATTTATTACTTTAGTTGAAAGTTATAGCTATTTCTTGTAATGAAACTAGTTTGAGCAAAATTAAATATGACATTGACAAAGAAGCCCAGAACCAAAAAAATTTTTTAAAGAAAATATTTCAGTCCTTAAAATGAAACATTCATTCCATTGGGGAATTTAACATTAATGAATCACAACAGGAAAAAATTCAGCAGATTTTCAACATTAATTTATATTTGTATGACTTCTGTATTTGCTTAGAACCTTTTAGAGACTAAAAGTATTGAGGTGATGCTGACACACACCCATCTTTCCAACACTTGGGATACTGAGCAGGAATATCTCACTTTTGAGGTCTACTTGTGATATCCATTCCTTTATCTCCTCTTCTCTTCTCTTCTCTTCTCTTCTCTTCTCTTCTCTTCTCTTCTCTTCTCTTCTCTTCTCTTCTCTTCTCTTCTTCTCTTCTCTTTTCTTCTCTTCTCTTCTCCTCCTCCCTTCTCTCTCCCTCCCTTACTCTCTCCTTCCCTCCATGGAATTTAGTTTTACCTGTGAGTCAGATATATTTCTTAGAGATGAAAGAACAATACTGCAAGATTCCTAATAATAATTTATATTTCAGTGGAAGAAGCTGGTCAGTAATTCAGCAGACCTTAGTACTGCTGGTGGTCAGGTGATGTGGGTAGGGGGGATCTTTTAGGTATTGTGAAAGAATAGCATCATTAGACAGTTAAATATGGCCAGAGGGATAGATGTGGAGATAAGAGGGAGAAGAAGGAGAAGAGGAGGACGTCAGGGAAAGAGAGAGAGAGAGAGAGAGAGAGAGAGAGAGAGAGAGAGAGAGAGAGAACGAGAACACAGGGAAATATGAAAGGCCTGGGCTTATGAATTAGAAAATTTAATGATGCACACATTTACTATTAAGATTTATAACAGCATTTAATAAGTTCTGGAATGAAAATATAAATACCAATGTCAAGCCTAGTTCATGGCTAAGGTCAGTAAAAGGGAATATGGAGCTTCTTATCTAAGATCAGAACACATCCATCTTTATGGGTTCTCCTATTTAAATCAGGTATAAACCAAGCTTGGAACACAATAATGGTGTTGACTTTTCCATGCCATGTACTTTCAAAAGTGGAAGACATTTGTATTCCTCCAGTGCACATATTCTCTACCTAGTATGGGGCAGTTACTCCAGAACATTCTCCCACAGATGCATAATTCTATAGTAACCCTTTGTCACCATTACTTTTCTTTTGCTATGATAAAATAGCCTGGGGAAAAGCCTCATCCCTACTGACCAGTATCCATGGTACTGCAAGGTACTCTGTTGTTATCAGGAGATAATAGCAATTATCAATATCTCCCAGATACAAACCTTGGAACATAGAACAGTCTGCTTGCAATAGTGGTACAAATGTTATGGGGGTAACAAACCACTTTTTGGCTGGGTATTAGGTCCTCTCCAAGAGCTGTAACCCATACATGACAATGCTAAAATGCCAAGAACCTTAACTTAGCAGGGCCAGGGGGGAAATCTACTACTATTACTCTGCTAAATGAATAAAACAATAAAGTCAGAAATGAGTCAGAAATAAATTGTGAAGACAAATGATAAAGTATTTTGTAACTTAAAAATTCCCTTTATTTTAAATTGGCTAACCTTAATTCCACATTAATAATTTCAAATATCCATGTCTAAAAGATTTTTATATGGCCTTCAATAATATTTACTATATGTTTTTAAAATTAAGAATTCAATGATTGACCTACTATGAAGTAAAAAGATCAGATTTTTTTACTGTATTTTTCTTCTTTCTTCTTAGAAGGAACAATAATTTCTACCTTCAATTTTACCTCT
This sequence comes from Apodemus speciosus, assembly GCA_002335545.1. NCBI lineage: Eukaryota > Metazoa > Chordata > Mammalia > Rodentia > Muridae > Apodemus > Apodemus speciosus. The sequence continues at coordinate 14,119 of BDUI01016649.1, forward strand.
CAACTCTGTGGGAAATCATATTATGTTTTCTGGTTCTGTGAAGAGGAGAAAAATTTAACTGATTATTTCTCCTCAGGGGTGACAGGAATATTTTCAATTCTCCAATGTTTCTGACAATCAGACACCTGATCGACAATATGGAGAATTATGTCGTGCATATTTGGTTCCCAAAACAACTAGAATCCAAAATTTGCCTCTCTTTTAGATCCTCTACATCCTGAGATAAACACATGTAACTGATCATCCATTCATTTGCATCATACGACATGAATTTTCATAGACTCCACCTGAAATGCTAGATCATAATATTTCATTTTAAGATCATTAACGATTTTTTGTTGGTGTTTGGGCTTGTAGTTGCTTATACAATAAGTTATTTGGAAAATATAAGAAATGTTAAAGCTATGCACTATTGAAGAACTCTCCCTAATACAGAGATTCTTTTATAGAAGATGGTCAAGCAGGGGAGGACTATTCTAATTCTTTACAGAATAATAATAATAATATGTGAGAGAACTAAGATGGCTCATCAGGCTAACTGCCGAACCTAATGACTTGAATTTGATCCCCAGGGCCCATGAGGAGGATGGAAAGAACAGACTCCTACAGGCTGTCCTCTGATCTCTACAAGTACCCTTTTCTCTCCAAATAATATAAAGACACTAAAGAACACGCCAGAAGGAACAGTGAAGTTTGCATGACTTCCAGAGGAAGTCTTTACAGAGAGGTCTTATACCAGTAGGCACACACAATTGAAATAGCTGGAAAGAACAGTCTAGCAAATGGGTCAGATAAGGACATAGAAATGCCTAATGCATCTCCTGCAACAGGAGAGGTGAGACAATTGGTGAGAATGGCGTGCTGGGCACTGTGATTATAAGATGCTGATTGTGGGTAGAGATAACATTTCAAGCAATCAGTTCCACCAGTGTTTCCATTCACAATTAGCAATTCCCCTTGTGTTTGAAATTAGATTTCAAAAGATACTTTTATAGATGGCAGGCTCTTGCCCATTGACTTAAGATTACCCATGCTAGAGATAATGCTTAGAAATAGATTTCTTTTTGTCTTTTTGCCTATAAGTATATCTAAATGTCATTTTATCTCAACACTTTTGCCACAATTTTTGAGATAAAAATCCATAGCTCCCTCTTGTTATCTTAGTTGGACATTCTTCAGCCTCTCAACAAGGAGAATAGAAATGACCCTCTCCCAGCCTGAGTGCAGTACCTACATCAAGTGGTGCATACAGAGAAATGTTTCTGATGGGTACACTCAGGGAAACTGACATATGTTCCCATGAGCATGCTATTATAGACCAAAGATGAAAGAAAACTGTGGAAATGGCCTAAGAAGACTAGTGCATCTCTTAGATTTATAGGATATCTTCTGAAGCTAAAAGCAGTATGCACTTAACTGGTTCTTAAAATCTATTTGGAACATTAAACATGATGGAAATAGAAAAAAATCTCTTATGAAGTCCTCTATGGAAGGAAATTGTAATGGGTTTCTGATTAAACAGAAACCATTCCATCTCCAAGGGAGAATATGCAGTGTATCTGTGGCTTCATAGAATGAATTGGGCAGGGTTCTTTCTGTTTCTATTTTGTGGAATAGTTTGAAGAGTACTGGTATTAAGTCTTCTTGATACAAAGAAGATAGAAAATAAAAAATAATAAATATAATAAAATAGAAAAAATAATTCTGCACTAAAACTATCTGGTCCGGGACTCTTTTTGGTTGGGAGACTTTTAATGAATTCTTCTATTTCTTTAAGGGTTATAGGACTGTTTAAATGGTTTATCTAATCCTGATTTAACTTAGGTATTTGGTATCTGTCTAGAAAATTGCCCATTTCATCCAGATTTTCCAGTTGTGTTGAGTATAGGCTTTTGCAGTAGGATCTGATAATTTTTGAATTTCTTCAGTTTCTGTTGTTATATCTCCTGATTTTGTTAATTTGGATATTGTCTCTRTGCCCTCTGGTTAATCTGGCTAAGCATCCATCTATCTTGTTGATTTTCTCAAAGAACCAGCTCCTGGTTTAGTTGATTCTTTGTATAGTTCTTTTTGTATCTACTTGGTTGATTTCAGCCCTGAGTTTATTTCCAGCTGTCTACTCCTCTTGGGTATATTTGCTTCATTTTGTTCTAGAGCTTTCAGGTGTGCTGTTAAGCTGCTAGTGTATGGTGCCTTCAGTTTCTTTTTGGAGGCACTCCGAGCTATGAGTTTTCCTCTTAGCCCTGCTTTCATTGTGTCCCAAAAGTTTGGGTATGCTGTGCCTTCATTTTCACTAAATTCTAAAAAATCTTTAATTTCTTCCTTTATTTCTTCCTTGACCAAGTTATCATTGAGTAGGGCATTGTTCAGCTTCCATGTATATGTGGACTTTCTATTGTTTAGTCCATGGTGATCTGATAGGGTGCATGGGATTATTTCAATCTTCTTGTATCTGTTGAGGATTGTTTTGTAACTGACTATATGGTCAATTTAGGAGAAGGTGCTGAGAAGAAGGTACATTCTTTTGTTTTAGGATGAAATGTTCTATAGACATCTGTTAAATCCAGTTGGTTCATAACTTCTGTTAGTTTCAATATGTCTTTGTTTAGTTTGTGTTTCCATGATCTGCCCATTGATGAGAGTGGAGTGTTGAATTCTCCCACTATTGTTGAGTGATATGCAGCACTCCACTCTCATGCAAGGGCACCTACATTCATAAAAGAAAGTCTACTAAAGTTCAAAAACACCTTGCATTTGGGGGATGGATGTTCATAATTAAGAGTTCTTCTTGGTAGATTTTTCCTTTGATGAATATGAAGTGCACTTCCTGATCTTTTTTGATAACTTTAGGTTGAAAGTCAATTTTATTTGATATTAGAATGGCTACTCCACCTTGTTTCTTGGGACCATTTGCTTGGAAAATTGTTTTCCAGTCCTTTACTCTGAGGTAGTGTTTATTTCGATACTGAGGTGTGTTTCCTGTATGCAGCAAAATGCTGGGTCCTGTTTAATCTTCACTCTCTTCTATACCTATTATCCCTAGGTTTTGTCTTCTCATTTTTGTCCTGGATTTCCTGGATGTTTTGGGTTAGGAGCTTTTTGCATTTTCTTTGGCTGTTGTGTCAATGTTTTCTATGGTATCTTCTGTGCCTGAGATTCTCTCTTCTATCTCTTGTATTCTGTTGGGGATGTTGCATCTATGACTCCTGATCTCTTTCCTAGGTTTTCTATCTCCAGGTTTGTCTCCCTTTGTGATTTCTTTATTGTTTCTATTTCTATTTTTAGATTCTGGAAGGTTTTGTTCAATTCCTTCACCCGTTTGGTTGTGTTTTCTTGTAATTCTTTAAGGGATTTTTGTGTTTCTTCTTGAAGGGCTTCTTGCTGTTTACCTGTGTTCTCTTGTATTTCTTTAAGGAAGTTATGTTCTTCTTGAAGTCCCCTATCATCATCAGGAGATATGATTTTAAATCAGAGTCTTGCTTGGCTTGCGTTGGGGTATCCAGACCTCGCAGTGGTGGGAGAACTGGGTTCTGATGATGCCAAATAGCCTTGGTGTCTGTTGCTTATGTTCGTGTCCTTGCCATATGGTTATCTCTGTTGATAGCTGGTCTTGCTGTCTCTTACTGTGGCTTTTTCCTCCTGTAAGCCTGTGTTTTAGTACTCCTTGGAGACCAGTTCTCTATGGGAGGAATTTGGGTATGGAGAGCTATGACACAGGGTCAGCTTCTGAGTGTAGATGGAAACCAGGAGGATCCTGTCCCTGGCTGTTCCTTGGTTCCTGTGTCCTGATGGCTCTGGGTGGGTCCCTCTTGGGCCAGGAATTTGAGCAGAAGTGGTGGTCTCACCTGTGCTCACAGGTGTATTGGCACCCCTGAGAGACCAGCTCTCACCCAGAAGTATTTGGGTATGGAATGCTGTGGCACAGGATCAGCTGTTTTTCAGTTTCTTGATTCCACCCAGCCATCTTTGAAATTGACAAGTTCAGCACTGGGTCACACATCACAAACTATCTCCCATTTCCAGTGGGAACATCAGCTCTGTTTATGAGAAATTCTCTTTCACTCAACAAATGTACATCCAGTGTAAATAAGAGAGTTGCTTTTGAAATGTATTTCTCTTGTCTGTTAGGTGATAGGTTAAGCCTTGTTTCTCAGGGGTGTGTTTTACCGAATGTAGTCTATCTCTTTCCTTGAACACCACAGGCCTGGGTTTGGCCCAAGGTTCTCCAGATTAATTTCTGGTTTAGGGTTGAAACTTTTGAGGAAGTTGTAAGAAAATCTAGCACTTCTAATCCTAAAGTACTCTTAAATTCTCATTGTGAAAATAGTTCCTTTTTTATGTTGAGTTAATTTTGTCTCTGTGACTTTTAAAATGTTTTCCTTTTCTTCTTTACTTCCTCTTGCTCAGTTTCCCTCTTTTGTGTTGTCTCCCGTACTTTGACCTCCTCATCACCCTAGCTTGTTTATTATTTTCAGACAGGGTCTCTCCATGCAACTCTAGCCAGCTGTGGCCTCCTGTGTAATGTTCTCCCCAGCACTGCTAGATTACAGGCAGGTATCAAGACCCCACACTCTGTGATTTTCTTTTAGACAGAATTGTAGAAATAAAGAACCACTTGGTGAAGGCACTGAGTTATTTATGTTTCTCCCCACCCCCTGTCTTTCTGTATATCTGTGTGTTTCTGATATTTAAGCATTATTTCATGAGGCAGATCATGGTAAATGTTCCCTTTCAGAATTCAGTGAGAGACAGGATTCAGTCAAATCTGTCTTTAAGCATCAAAGTACAAAGGCCAAGAATCCACCATTTAGGTTTTCTGCAAGGTAGGGTTCTGTGTGATATCTTAGACTGTTCCATGTGGCTTAGAAGTCCTTTAGATCTCTTATAGAGACATTCTGAGTTGCTGTCCCTAAGCATCATTGGCTCCATGCTCAGTTGTATGAAGTACACATTTGCATTGTCATGGAAGTTTTAACTTAAAATGTATCTCTTGTTTCAACACTTATCTTGTAAAACAGTTTGAATATTCCTTCCAGTCTCTGAGAGCTTTTGATTCCCATTCTGCTACCCCTTATTACATCTAATAAAGCTATTGTCTCCCTTATAAATAATTATTTTAATGGTATTCTTGAATTATGAATTTATTTAAAATGTTGTGTACATTATAAAATTACAGCATTCAAATGACACAAGGCTCGCACAATGATTCAGCAGGTAGAGCTTCTTGGACCCAGGCCCGAGGGTCAGAATTTGATCCCCAGATTCTATGTGGAAGAGTTCTTCTGCTGCTTACACTCACACTCAAACTCACACATACACAATATAGAACACAATCAAATAAATTAAAGTAAGCAGTGGCAACAACTCTTATTCTAGTAGTCTGGAGGTAAACACATGTGTATTTCTGTAAGCTTGAGACCAGCATCTTCTCCCCAGCTAGGTTTAGGCTGGTATTGCTAGATAGAAGTAGGGAGGGAAGAAGATAGGAAGGAAGAAAGAAAGGCAGAAAGGAAGGAAGGAAAGAAGGAAGGAAGGAAATAGAAGAAGGTAGGGAGGGAGGGAGGGAGGAAGGAAGGAAGGAAGGAAGGAAGGAAGGAAGAAACAAACAAACAAACAAAGAAACAAGGAAACAAAGAAAGAAAAGAAAGAATAAAAGAAGGAAAACTTAAAAAGCTTAAAAATAATGATCCCTCTGGGCTGCAGAGAAGGATGGTGGATAGTTAAGAACAGGTACAGATCTTGAGAAGGAACTGAGTTCAGTTACTCTGCACTATATCTGTGGACTCACAGTCTCTGGGACTGTAACTCAAGAGAAAAAGATACCTTGTACTGTAGCCCTGGTCTAGGCATTTGTGAGATATACTCACATGAACAAGAGCATCCAAGTAAATAAAACCCGAAAAGATTAAAATATTTATTATAGTAACATATAAGCAAATTATACAATAGCACACCTAATAACTATATTTAAACATAATTGATCATATCAAGTAGCAGAACTTGTAGCCTTTCTTCTTTCTTTTAATCCTTTTTATTTTTGAGATTATAATATAATTATATCATTTCTCCCTTCCCCTTCCTGGTTCTAAATCCTTCCATACACACCTCCTACTCTCTTCCAATTTCATAGCTTCTTTTTACATTAATTGTTGTTACATGTATGTACGTATAGGTATATACATATTTATTTCTAAATGTAAGCTGTTTAGTCTGTATAGTTATTTGTATGTATGTTTCCAGGGCTGACCATTTGGTATTAGATAGCCAATAGCTTTCCTTGAGGAAGACTGTGTCTCCAGCTCTCAGCCTTCTGTAGTTATCTGTCATTCTTTCTGTAGGAAGGGCTTTTTCCAAATATATGTCAGTTAACATAATTGCTTATTTTAAAGTACAATTTAAAAAAAAAAACTGGATTGAATTTAGTGACCGATCTAACTTTTCCTAAAAGATTAAAATTTTTGTTGAAGTGAACTGAAGCTGCTTTTCTTTCTTTTCTAGAGTTCTTTTTTTTTTCTTTTTTCTTTTTTCTTTCTTTTCTTTTTTTTTTTTTTTTTTTTTTTTTTTTTTTTTTTTTTTTTTTGACTGTCAAGTCAAGACTGCTCCCCTGGAGTCAATTACTAGCCCTGTATTTATTCAATTATCCCTGGTGGCTTATCTGAAACGCTGACAGTTTCTGAACTCTAGGTGTGCTCCCTGAGTCAGCCCTCAACTTGACCACTGCTGGTGTGCATGATGGCTGTCACCCCTGGGGGCTGCTGCAGGCCAGCATGTGCTGATCTGTGGCACAGCCTCTAAATAGGAATAGCTCCTGTCTGCTTCCCGTTGGTACCAGCTGCCTGTGCGTGGTTAGGTTTTTAGAAGGCAACAATACCTCTGATTACATTATGAGCTCTTAGCCCAGAATTATAACTTTATCCCCACATTTTCAACTGCCTTCTCCTCAGTTTTGTAAGAAATAACTGAACAAACAAATTAAATTTCTGGGTATATATATAATTTGGTATATATACTTTGGTACTGTAATTATAACATTTCTCCCTTCATTTTTCTCCTTCAAACCCTCTTATATACTCTTCCTTGCTTTCCTTCAAATGATGTCTTCTTTTTGTCATCAATTATTATTGTGTGCATATATGTATATATATGTATATGTGTGTGTATATATATATATACATATATATATATTTGTATTCTTAAATATAGCCTGATAGTCTGTAAAATGTTGTTCACATGTAAGTTTTCAATGCTGACCATTCAGGCACTGGACCGATGTGGCCTTTTATCCAGCCCCCAAGTGCCCCACGGTGGGTGTATGACACTGTGACACATTCCTTGGCTTTTATTTCTTCATTTTTTTCCTTCTGATTCTTTTTTCTTTTATCTCCCAAGTAATGACATTCAACTATATATTTTCAAGGAAATAAAATAACAAAAATGAAGATAAGTTAGGATCTTGGCTAAGTTGGCTGTGTGTCACATCTTTTTTCTTTTTTATACAAAATTAAATGCAGCTGTTTCCATATGGTTATTGGGATAATGATTCTTCCACGTGTTCAAGTACTTCCTAAACTATTAGGACACACTCTGGTGTTGTTTCAGAATGTAGAAATGTCTTTCTCTATTATCCAAGGTTATTTTCTTTCTGTTTTAAAGACACCCATTAGCTCCATCCTACCTCATTTGGAGTTCTTATGCTCTCTCAATTTCCTTCTTTCCTTTTAGGGAATTAATGTAACAAACTATACCAATTCTGAACTTCCATAGAATTTGGTTCAAGCTGGTTGCACTATTTTTAGCGATATTATCTTTAGCAATTTACTTAACCACTTCAAATTGCTTTTATACTGAGCAAAATGAGGACAAAGCAGGTAAAGCCTCACCAGGTTAGGAGGGGGCTCCTGAGGGAGCAGACAGAACCTGTGGCTGGAGGGAGATACTCTACCAAGGCAGTGATCAGCAAATAAGTTCAACTCCTTTCTGAAAGTAGACTGCTACAGGTTGAGGCTTCTGAGGTCAAGTGAAGAAGTTATATTTATAATCATATTGATATCTTATTTTTCATACCTTACAATAAATTTTAACATAGAAAAATCAACTCAGTAAATTTTTGCTTACTTAATATATACCACATACACACATACCACATACCACATACACACATACAAACACACACACACAAACACACACACACAGAAGCACACATATGCACACATATACACACACACACACATATATATATATATATATATTGCACACACATACACACATGTATATACCTTGTAGTATACTGTATATTTCTTCTGGTATGCTGTATACTTTATAGGATATAAACAAATATAGCATAAACATTATTGCACTACATTACTGTCACAGAGTGACCACCAGCTGCCTGCCTAATTTAGTAATTTGTGCAGTGTTCTAAGAGCTAATCTGGTTTGTTACAATGTCAATGCTACCAAAAACATTGAAGTGATTGATATCCCTCTGTGCAATTATGTAAACATTTACTAGCCTGAAATTTGATCATCTAAATCAATGACAAGTATTTTAAGTTAATTTCTTGTGGACATGACAAACCGCTTTAAGGAAAAAGTAAAGCTTCCAGGAGATGGAGGATATGTTTGGCTCACTGTTTGAGAGTACACAGTCCGTCCTGAGAAAGAAGGAATAGTGACAGAGAAGAGTTTCCTTGGGGTTCACGCAAAGAAGCTATGGTTCAGAGAAGGCAACACTGTATCAAGCTGGCAGCCAAGTTTGGTAAATGCATAAGCCTGCCAATGGTTGTAGTTTTAAAGACATAAAGGGATAATACAGAGAAGCTAAAGCTTGGTACAATGTGGCTGGAGAGTAGTTCCTGAAGAGACGCCATTGCTGAATATAAAGCCTCACTTATGTAAACAATCTATGGCACTGTTGGTTTGGAGTATTAGTATTTTACACTGATGCTTGCTTTTGGTCTTTATATATAAAATATTGGCTAGGAAGCACTGTATCCCACATCAAAAACAATTCAGAACCAAGAGTGTAGCATGCTTCCTAGTACATAATTCAAATTTGATCACCGTGTTAAATTCTTCTTCTCTATTTCCCTAAAAAAACTAAACAGAACACTAACCTCTTGGTGTTGAGAACAATGAATTTCCATTCCCAGCATTAGCAAATTTCACCGTGGCTTCTAGAAATTATTTGGTATTACATCTTCATTCTTTTGGGAGTTAAAAATGTTATGTTGTAGCTTCTGATAAATCACTGGTCACGTAATGCTACAGGGACGTATCAGATAAGTACTTTGCTCCATAATCTACAATGTTTTGCTCTTTAAATGAATTCTCAATAATGCATGTAAGTTGCGCGTATACTGTTATTGCTCTTATTAAAGGTCACCCATGGTGTAGTCATGTCAAAGAAGAAAAGAAAATGGTGCTGGAGGAGAGAGTTAATGACATGCCTGGAACCCCAGTTTCCTCTTTGTGCTCTCCTGACCTCAGCAGCCATCTTGTAGGGATAGCATACATATATTCTCTTCTAGACTCTAGGTGATTAAGTCAACAGGGGAAAGCAGCAGTCAGAAGAGGGTGAAGAAATGAAGCTGTCGTGATATCTGATTCCCTCCTTGGTGATACACGGGAGTCCAAACCACCCCTGGCAATGTTGGGGCTTTTTCTTCACGGTTCTCATTCTTCTTATTACTTGAAGCCTAAGGGCATATGTTAATGTCTCCCTCTCTCATTTTTGTTTTTTAACACATGGAAACTGGATAGGCTCTGGAATACTAATATTTTACTTAGGAGTTAGTTATACTAATTCCTTAGGACAAAAGAAGGGGGAAATTCAGTAGATGGTGTGGACTTGTAAACAGCTCTGCTAGGCTCCTCTCAACCTAGAAAGAGCTCGCAGCACCATTGCCTGTAAGGCAGGAGCCAGGAGCAGCAGTAGCAGCTCTAAAGAGGACTTCTCACTACCCCAGCCCCTCTTGCCTCCTCCTCTCCCTCTTTCTCTTCCCACATCATCTGGCTGGCCTCTCTCTCATTCTGTCCTTTTCTGTCCCCCTCTTTATCTGCCTCTAACCCTTTTCCAGGTCACCACTTTTTTTCCTTTTTCCCACAATAAACTTCACTTCCCATTAAGGTTAAATCAGGTGTGTCTTGTGGTGTGGTTTCTCAAGGGGTCCCCTTGGAATGGTCGCCCAGGTACCCATTCCCCCCACTACCACAGTGGTATATTTTAGAATAGATGGTATATAACTGAGTTTGGTAAAGCTACAGCAAATAGAGCTACAGCCTCCTGGGGAAGAGTCTGTCCCTGTCGAATGGGGAGCCTTGGTACCCACAAAGTGCCACCCAGTTCCAGTCATCCCACGCTAAGTATCCTCCTGCTCTTCTGAGAATCTTTGAATGTGAAAAACTTTCTGTGGTTTCAGAAAAACAAATCCTGGAGCACAGAATTAAAGGGGCTAGCCATGTGTCTAGAACCATCCATCACAAGGAAGCTGAAATCTATGTAGGCTGAGAAAACACTGAATGGGACACCGCACACATGCGCACTGTCTTATCTGCTCTCAACCAGGCCCCTGAAGGCCATTCACTCTGACAGCGGAGTTGACAATGTGATGGAAGGTTTCCAAACAGCCAGGAGTCAGTCCCTCTTTCCTCACTTGTGAGTAGACTGTACCGTACTGAGACATACGTAGCATTCAAACTTGCCTGCAAATGTGTTACTGGATGCAGCACACCGCTTTATTAAACGATGTCTGTTTGCCAGGGTCAGTACTTCTATAATGAGTAAAGAATGACAACAGCGCTGAGGATTAGCCCGGTTCTTGGAGTAGGAGAGAAATAGAAGACATGACGTTTTTTGCAGAGCCTATTGTCCATGAAAGGAATGTTAGAAAGTCATTTGAAAATAAACCTCAACCCACCTCTGTACCACCAAGGAGAGGGAGGCATAACAGTTACAAACATTTCATATAATAGAAAATGATTTGTCATTGAAGATAGTCTTTGGAGGTCTAACTTCAATTACACACGTATTTATACAGTCGCAGAGTTATTAAACATGGGAAAGAAGCATACACCACTGTTTGGTAAGGTATCTAATCAGAATGTTTGGAGGAAATCCTTTCTGCTCATCACAATCAGCATTAAGGAGCCCTTTGTTATATTACAAAGCACAAGATGATGTACTCCGTGGCAAAAGAATACAATTTTACACCTAAAACAAACGCACMCCTTCTCTGACACTTTTCCTTTGTAGCTGTAGAAAATAACGGCTGCTCTCTAATAGAGTAGTTTCATGAAGAATTGATCCCTGGTTTGGTYTGAGGACACTTTTGTTACAGACTTTATTAAGGAAAAGCTGAAAAGTTTTCATTTGTGTCAAGATTCAGTGTTTCCTAGCTGCAGTAACATGAGAAACCACAGGGAGGTGGGAGTGGATGGGTGGGCGGAGGAACACCCTCAAAGAAGCAGGAAGGGGGAGGATGGAATAGAGGGTTTCCAAGAAGGGGTTGGGACCAGGAAAGGGGATAACATTTGAAACATAAATAAAGAAAATATCCTATTTAAAAAAAAAAAAAGAAAGAAATCGATGGATTGAAAATAAAAGACAAAAGAAACCCAGGGTGTGTGAAGAAGGGGGTATGTGGGGGAGGGAATTTATGGGGGAAGTGGTATGCAGAAGAGGGGGTCTGTAGGGGAGATGTGTGAGATAGTGAGTGTTTGGGGGAAGGGTGTATAGGGGAGG
>BDUI01016656.1:37999-48092 GCA_002335545.1 Apodemus speciosus
CAGCCCTGAATTTCCTGGCCACCAAAGCAAAGGTCCCTGGGGCACAGAGTCTCTCAGTCTTGGCATTTGTCGCTGTTTTCCATATCCTGTTCAAGATCCAAAACAAAACAAAACCCACATTCTCACATAAAAACAAGCTGGAGGTTGGTTTCTGTTGAGAATTCAAAATGTTCCCTGAGTCTACGATAAAAATAACATTGCATTTCAATTTTAAATAATCTGTTCATGTGTGTTCTTACAAGACCCTACAGTTTTGTACCATACAAAATAATTGAGTCTGCTTTAACAAAATATCAAACAATTTACCAGGWGCTAAACTATATGCAAGTAGAGCCTATACTTAGTGTAAAGCTGCTAGCAATTATCAATTTGTTTTGTAGCTTGAATGTTTGTGACATTATTCATAATTTCATATTTCAGAGATGTATTTTGGACCGCAGACATTACCCTTATTATCATGGTCAATTATTTTTTTTTAAACAGTATGATGCCTCCAAAAGGAATTTGAGAAGAGTCACAAGTGCTGAACATGTGACTCTAACATGATTCTCTCCAGTGTCCAAAATTGTTCATGGCAAGATATCCCAAAAGTACAATAGTGGCGCTTATGTACTGGGGGTGACCAACAACTGCCTAGTTAAAATTAAGGCCCACTTAAGAGGAGGAAATTAATGTCTGGTTCTGTAAAGCTAGCCAACTTCCCCCTGGCTGATAGGATCCTAGAGGATGCCCTATTACTGTTACTTTCCCAAATCAGTGAAAATTTGTAAATATGCATCTTTATGCCTACAGGTAAATGTAGTTCTCACCTCTCATCAAATAAATTTCTCTTTGTATCAGCTGGAGAATTATTACAGAATTCCATAGCTGATAAAAAGGTAGAGAACAATTGACCATGGGATACCCAGCCCAACTGATACATCTACAACACAACCTGTACCCCTAACAGTTAAGGAACACCATAGGAGAAGAGGAAGCAACCTTATAAGAGACAAGGTATCTGGTGTAAGATAGTGACTCCCCAAAATGTTGTTGCCTAAATAAGACATGCACAATGAGAACACTAGTTGACATTCCGAGAGGAATGGGGAAAATCTCACAAGGCCCCATTCCTAGATGCAAAACTACAAGCAATTAATTGCTCCTGAGAAAGAAAGAATGAACTTTCTCCAGGGGCAAGCACCCTGATAGGTTATACAGTTTCAAGTGGTCAGCCCTAAATAAATATATATAGAAACAAAACCAAATGTTCTCAGCAGTGTATGTCTGTGTGTCTGTGTGTGTGTGTGTGTGTGTGTGTGTGTGTGTATGTGTGTGTGTGTAAAACCTTATGTATTCCACTCAAACATTAAATAAATTAAACATACCACTTTAAAAATTCTTACTAGGTTGTATCCAGACAACGAATATATATGGAAGAAGATATCATAAATTTGAGAGAGAATTGGGAGCATGGAAGGAATTGGTATGGGACAGGGGGAAGTAGAAATGATATTAATATAGCAAACACATAAAAATTTTCAAAACAAAATATAAATAAAATTATAAAAAATAAAGAATAGTTCCACCAGTCAGTACCAAATTTGTTTGTGAGAGCCTATGTAATTCAAAAAATAGACACGACTAGCGTATGCTTGGTTTGTCTTTGAATAGGCTAATATTTACTTCTGAAATGGAAATTTCTGAAATAAAGAAAAGCTAGAGCCAAGGAAGTTGTTGGAAGAATTTTCACCAGAGGTTCAGAGTTGAAAGCTGTTATTGTAGAGTCTTCTTGGCTTTGGGCTGAAATCCAAAGAGAAAGTGGATACTTAGCATAAGATGTATTGCCTAGGAAAGTGTTTTAAAGGTGGTAGGTTTGACTCATTGAATTTTTTGAGCAGAATATATAACATTTGAAATATAAAGGACTTACAACTAAATGGCAAGATTTCACAATGGGTCTCATAATGATCATGAGTACAAATGGACACAAATGATATTTCACATATCTATAGCAATTGTGATGTGACATAGAGTAAAAGATATTTGGCTTTTACTGCTAAAGACAGGCATGTATAATACCATTGTGGTTCCTGCCTACTTCATAAAGATACAAGTCATTTAGCATTACAAAATTCTGCATTACACCAGAAAACCTACACATTCACGGAAACTGAACAACTCTCTATTCAATGATCTCTGGTTCAGGGAATAAATAACAAAAGGAATTAAACACTTTCTACAATTCAATGAAAATGATGGCACAACGTACCCAAATTTATGGGACATAATGAAAGCAGTGCTAAGAGGAAAGTTGGTAACACTGACAGCCTCTGTAAAGAAACTAGAAAGGCTTCATAATAGCAATTTAAAAGTATATCTGAAAAACCAAAACAAACAAACAAACAAACAAACAAACAAAAACAATAAAAAAGAAGCAAACACACCTAAGAGGAGTAGAAGGCAGGAAATAATCAAAATAGGAGCTGCAATCAATCAGTTAAAAACAAAGAAAGCAATACAAATAATTACTGAAACCAAGAGTTGATTCTTTGAAAAAAATCAACAAGATAGACAAACCCTTAGGAAAACTAACCAAAAGACAGAGAGACAGTATTCAAATAAACAAAACCAGAAGTGAAAAGGGAGACATAACAATTAACACTAAGGAAATTAAAAAAAAATCATTAGGTTGTACTTTAAAAGACTGCACTCCACAATATTGGAAAATCCTACTAAAATGGATGAATTTCTAGACATATCTACTTACCAAAGTTAAATCAAGATCAGATAAACAATTTACAACCCTTTAACCCCTAAAGAAATAGAAGCAGCCATTAAAAGTATCTCAACCCAAAAAAAGTTCAGGGCCAGATGGTTTTAGTGCAGAATTCTACCAGACCATTAAAGAAGAGCTAATACCAATACTCCTTAAACTATTTCACAAAATAGAAACAGAAGGAACACTGCCAAACTCATTCTATGAAGACACAATCACCCTGATACTTAAACCACCCAAAGACTAAACAAAGAGAATTTCAAACCAATTTCTTTCATGAACATTGATGCAAAAATACTCAATAAAATACTCACAAACTGAATTTAGGAACATATCAAAAACATCATCCATCATGATCAAGTAGGTTTCATCCCAGGGATGCAGGGATGGTTCAATATAAGAAAATCCATTAACGTAATAACAAGTTGAAAGAAAAAAAATCACACGATAATCTCATAGATGCTGAAAAAGTATTTGAAAAATCCAACATTCCTTCATGTTAAAAGTCTTAGAGTGATCAGGGATACAAGGCACATACCTAAATATGATAAAAAGATACAGCAAGCTAATAACCAACATCAAATTCAGTGGAGAGAAACTTAAAGCAAGTCCATTAAAATCAGAGAAAAGAGCCGGGCGGTGGTGGCGCACACCTGTAATCCCAGCATTCTGGGAGGCAGAGGCAGGTGGATTTCTGAGTTTGAGGCCAGCCTGGTCTACAGAGTGAGTTCCAGGATGGCCAGAGCTATACAGAGAAACCTTGTCTCGAAAAAACCAAATCCCCCCCCCAAAAAAAAAATCAGAGAAAAGATGAGGCTGCTCATTCTCTCCCTATCTATTTAACATAGTACTTGAAGTTCTAGCTAGAGCAGTAAGACACTAAAGGAGATCGAGGGGATACAAATTGGAAAGTAAGAAGTCAAAGTATCAGTATTTGTGGGTAATATGAAAGTATACATAAGCAACACCCAAAATTCTGCTATTGAACTCTGATAGCTGATAAACACCTTCAGCAAAGTGGCTGGATACAAAATTAACTCAAAGAAATCAGTAGCCCTCCTTTATACAAATGATAAAAAGGCTGAGAAAGAAATTAGGGAAACAACACCCTTTACAACAGCCACGAATAATATAAAATATCTTGGTGTAGCTCTAACCAACCAAGTGAAAGGTCTCTATGACAAGAATGCCAGTCTCTGAAGAAAGAAACTGAGAAAGATATCAGAAGATGGAAAGATCTCCCATGCTCATGAATCAGTAGAATTACCATTCTATCAAAAACAATGTACAGATTCAATGCAATTCCCATTAAAATTGCAACATAGTACTTTACAGGTTTTGACAGAGTGACTCTCAACTTCATATGGAAAAACAAAACAAAACAAAAGCAAAAAAAAAAACAGGACAATCCTAAACAATAAAAGAACTTCTGAAGCAATTACCATCCCTGATGTCAAACTGTATTACAGAGCAATAGTAATAAAAACTGCATGGTACTGGTATAGGAACAGACGAGTTGATCAATGGAATAGAATCAAAGATCCAGAAATAAAACCACACACCTATACCTATGGAACCTGATTTTTGACAAAGAAGGCAAAACCATAATGGAAAAAGAAAACATTCTCAACAAACCAGCAGGTCTAACTGGATGTCTGCATACAGAAAATTGTAAAAAGATCTGCATTTATCACCCTGCACAAAACTCAAGCCCAAGTGAATCAAAGACCCCATGTGAAATGGAATACACTAAATTAACAGACAGTGGAGGATAGCCTTGAACTCACTGGTACAGGAGAAAATTTCTGAACAGAACACCTGTGGCTCGGGGTCTAAGATTAACAATTAATAAACAGGACCTCATAAAACCTGAAAAGCTTCTATATGGCAAAGGACATTGTCATTAGGACAAAACTGCAGCCTTCTTTGGAAATCAACTTGGCGGTTTCTCACAAAACTGGGAATAGTTCTACCTCAAGACCCAGCTATACTGCTACTGGGCATATACCCAAAAGACACCCACTGTATTACTGGGATACTTGCTCAACTATGTTCACAGTAGCTTTCTTTGTAATATCCAGAAACTGGAAACAACCTAGATGCCCCTCAACTGAAGTATAGATAAACAAAATGTGGTGCATTTACACAATGGAATGCTATTCATGCAGTAAAACCAAAGGCATCATGAATTTTGCAGGTAAGTGGATGGCACTTGAGAATATCATGCTGAAGGAGGTAATCCAGACCCAAAGGACATGCATGGTATGTACTCACTTATAAGTGGATATTACATAAAACATAGGATAGACCTCCCTAGCCTCCTCAGACCCAAAGAAGATAAACAGGAAGGAAGGCCCAAGTAAGGATGCTTGAATCTCACTCAGAATGAGGAATAAAATAATGGTAGGAAGCAGATGAATGGAGGGAACTGGGTGGGAGAGGAGATGGGGAGGGGAATGGGGGGGCTCAGTGTCAGGTGTGGAGAGGGGCAAGAGGGCCATGAGAATGAATGGAAATCTGCAGCTGGTGCTGTGGACGATCCGGAGGGGCTGTGAGAGATCTGGGATAAGGGAGGCTCCCAAGAATCAGTGGGGGCGACCTTAGGTGAGACTCACAGCAGTTGTGATATAGAAGCTCCTGTAGCCAGGCAGGAACTCCAGTGGAGCAATAGGGACACCAACCCACAAAACTTTCAACTCTCAGTTTATCCTGCATACAAGAAGTGCAAGGATGGGAAATGGAGCAGAGAGTAAAGGAATGGTTGACCAATACCTGGCTCAACTTGAGACCCATTTTATGGGCAAGTGCCAATCCCTGAAACTATTAATGATACTCTGTTATGCCTATAGACAGGAGCCTAGCATGACTGTCTTCTGAGAGGCTCCACCTAGCTGGCTCAGACAGGTGCATACACCCCCAGCCAAACAGTAGATGGAGCTTTCCGCTTCTTATGGAAGAGATGGGGGAAAGACTGAGGGCCCTGAAGGAGATGGGAATTCCACAGGATCACCAACAGAGTTAACTAACCTGAACTCTTGAAGGGTCTTAGAACCTATTAGACACCCCCCACACACACACACACATGTTGCACATCTGTAGCTTGGTCTTCTTGTGGATCCCAAATAACTGAAGCAGGGCAGGAGGGGGCCTAAAGCTGTTGTCTGTCTGTGGAATCCCTTCCCCTAACTCTTGTCTGGCCTCAGTGGTAGAAGAATCCCTAGCCCTGCAGAGACTTAAAGCGCCAGTGGGGAGGGGTTACTGGGGTGTTCCATTCTCTCAGAGAAGAAGAGAAGAGGAGGGACTGTGGGAGAGGAGTACAGCAATCGGGATGTAAAGTGAATAATTTTTTTTAAAATGTTCAAAAAATGCTAAGAAAAAAAAAAAGAGACAAAACCCCCACATTATTTCTATGCCATTTTCCAGAATTTTAAGGAGCCCTGTAGGGTAAATTCTTAGACCTGTGTAATTGAATGTGTGCTGCCAAACTGTCAGAAAGATGCATTTGTTCCAACATCAAATGAGGTTGTGTTTATAGTTTACTCTTTGCCAATCTCGCAGTGAAATCAGCATTTTGGTGCAAGTTTTACTTTGCATTGACCTCATTACAAGCTCGCTTGAGTATGTTCTNCACACACACACACATGTTGCACATCTGTAGCTTGGTCTTCTTGTGGATCCCAAATAACTGAAGCAGGGCAGGAGGGGGCCTAAAGCTGTTGTCTGTCTGTGGAATCCCTTCCCCTAACTCTTGTCTGGCCTCAGTGGTAGAAGAATCCCTAGCCCTGCAGAGACTTAAAGCGCCAGTGGGGAGGGGTTACTGGGGTGTTCCATTCTCTCAGAGAAGAAGAGAAGAGGAGGGACTGTGGGAGAGGAGTACAGCAATCGGGATGTAAAGTGAATATTTTTTTTTAAATGTTCAAAAAATGCTAAGAAAAAAAAAAAAGAGACAAAACCCCCACATTATTTCTATGCCATTTTCCAGAATTTTAAGGAGCCCTGTAGGGTAAATTCTTAGACCTGTTTAATTGAATGTGTGCTGCCAAACTGTCAGAAAGATGCATTTGTTCCAACATCAAATGAGGTTGTGTTTATAGTTTACTCTTTGCCAATCTCGCAGTGAAATCAGCATTTTGGTGCAAGTTTTACTTTGCATTGACCTCATTACAAGCTCGCTTGAGTATGTTCTCGTGTACTTAACAGCTGTTTTCTTTCCTATGTGTTCAGTTCCTTYRTTCTTGGCCCTTTGCTTCCTTAGGCTTGCATGCTGTAAATGCCACGGGAAGCCAATCAGGAGAGCTCAGTGTAAATAGCACCCTCTGGAGTTGGCAGAGCAGAGGCTGGAGACCGGGTCCATGGTCATCTATTAAGTTTCCCCAATCCGATTTCTGTGGGTTAAAAATCAAATCGTCTCAATAGACTGAAATAGAATCTTGAACCCTATGTACTTTTCTTACGTAACAACACTGACTAAGAAAACATCTAAAAGAGTTCAAGCAAACTTAATTACAGTCAATATAGACAGGGAGAGTGTCATGAGATGGGAATGAAAGGAATTTTTAATGACTTTTTTGAAATATATATTTATGTGTGACTGATATGTGATAAGGAAAATGAGTAATATGTAATAAAATTAAAGAGGGATATAAAAAGAACAGCACAACGATCCCCTTTCCTGCTTCTTCCTCATGTAAGGACGACAATAAATTAGTGGCCACTKCTCTTTCAGTCTGTATTGTACTTTGAAATTCTTTCCTCACTAGAAACAATCACACCCTTTAGAGAAATGACCAACTAACGGCAAGAATAGCAGTGTACAAGTGTCAAGAAACCCACAGGGATAAAGAAGGGGATTATAAAAGTTCACGGAATCAACTTAAAGACACTCCCACAGATTAAAAAGAACCTGTTTCAATAGCCTGAAAGGTGTTACCAATACATGGGATTCTGATAACCTTGAAAAAATAAAAATTAACTGGTCATACTGAATAACAAACTTACTTAGTAATTAGAATAATTAGAATTATTAATTAGAATAATTAGCATTATTATCAATTAGAATCACAAACAAAATTAGTAAATCAGTAAGAAGGAGCTATTTTCTTTTTTGTCCCTCCCCTTCTTTTTTGTTTCTTTTTTCATAGTTTTTGCAGTACTGGGGACCAAAGGACCAAACCTAAGTTCTTATGTATACAGGTTAGTATCACTGGGTGATATGTAATTCTAGAACATAACAATTGTCCTGGTTTTTTGTACAGAGTGTATCTTTGTTCACCAAGTAATGTATGAAGAGATAGTTCTCTTCATAAAATGTAGTGCAGCCAAAAATGGAGCAGAGACTGAAGGAAAGGCTAGCCAATGACCTACCCAACTTGGGATCCTTCCCATGGGCAGGTACCAAACACTAGTACTATTACTGATGAGATGTTGTGCTTGTAGCCAGGAGCCTCACATAACTGTCCTTTGAGAGGCTCTACCACACGTAACCACTGAACTGAGGTCGGGGACCCTTATGGAAGAGTTAGGGTAAGGACCGAAGGAACTAAAGAGCATGGTAACCCCATAGGAAGACAACAGCGTCACCTAGCTCAGTCCCCTGGGAGCTCCCAGAGACTAAGCCACCAATCAAAGAGCATACATGGGCTGGTCCAAGGCCCCTGGCACATATGTAGCAGAGGACTGCCCTGTCTGGCCTCAGTAGAAGATGTGCCTAAGCCTGTAGAGACTTAACGCCCCAGGGAAGTGGGATCCCCAGGGGTGAGCACCCTCTCAGAGGGGAAGACAAGGCAGAGAATGGGGTGAATAACTCTGGGAGAGGAGGCAATTTGGAATGTAAATAAATACGATAATTAATTTAAAAACTAAAAATAAAATAAAATAATAAGAAAATGTAGTCCTGCAAATGAATGAAGATAATAAAAATATGCCATTTGTCATTTTCATGATGTCTTGGCATTGGTCACTACAGATGCCAAACAGTTAAAAGTAAAATGATGTTTATAACATCCCAAAGATAATTAGAAATGTGATCACTGAAAGATAGYTAATGATGACACTAAAGAAAATTTGCCCAGGCTGCCCCATTGAAGTAGATCYCACAGATCTCCAACATAAAGAGGTTAATTACATCTAAGAAAACACAAGGAATAAATAATTTCAGACCAGCAAAATTAAGAGAAGCAAAGAATGAGCACATCTGCATGCATGTGCATATACATACAAACAACAAAATAAAATAAATCTACARTCATTTGTCATTGATACTTCTCATCAACAGTCTCACATCCCCATTAAAAAGACACAGACTAACAGAATGKATGTAAAAACATCCTTCTGTATATCTAAGAAACATATGTTTACATCAAGGGTAGATGTCACCTCAGGATAAAAGGATGGACAAAGATATTTCAAGCAAATGGATATAAGAAAATCTGATTGTAGTCATTTTAATAGCTGACAAAATAGACKTCAAACCAAACCTAATCAGAAAAGATAGCAAAGGACACTCCATATTCATCAAAAGAAACCCCCAMCAAGAAGATATTTCAATTCTTTGCATCTATGCCACAAACACAAGGACACTCGAGTTTGTAAAAGAGACATTACTACAGCTTAAATCTCATATTGGCCCTCACACACTGATAGTGGGAGAATATAACATAAGACTCCGAGAAAGAAATCATAGAAACAACACTTTTCACAATAGCTTCAAGTTACATAAACTCTCTTGAGATATCTCTAACCAAGAAACTAGAGGGTTTGCATGATAAAACCTTCATGTCTTTGGAGAAATAAGTTGAAAAGGTATCAAGAAGATGRAATGGTCTATGCTTATGGATTGGTAGGATTAGCATAGTAAAAATGACCATTCTGCCAATAGCAATCWACAGAYTCAATGCAATCCCCATCAMAATTCCTTACAGAACCTTGGTCATCATTCAGCTTCATGTGGAAACACGTAAATCCTAGGATTGGTAAAACAACCTTGAATAGGAAAAGAACTTCTGGAGGTTTCACCATCTCCAATTTCAAGYTGACTACAGAGCTATAGTAATAAAAGCAACATGATATTGGCACAAATAGAGACACATTGACCTGGTCAATGTCTTGAATTGAAGACCTAGATATAAATACACACACCTAYAAATACCTAATTTTTGATAAAGAAACCATAGATACACATTGAAGAAAAGACATTCTTCAATAAATGATGGTGATCAACCTGGATGGAGATGGGTAGAAGAACCCAAATAGATCCATGCTTAGCATTTTGCACAAAACTCAACTCTAAATGTATCACAGACCTCAACATAAAACCAGATACAGTCAACATGATAG
>BDUI01016658.1:20691-31356 GCA_002335545.1 Apodemus speciosus
ATGAAATATGACCACGCCCTCCCCTCCTGCCTCCCTCTTTCCTCTCCCCAACGTGTCTTCTGCTTTTTCCCTTCTGCTTTGCTTTATAACCTAAGCAGTCCAATGGTGCTACCCAAATGAGCACGGGTGTGGGGCCATCCACTGGAGCATGGGAAGCCCATTAGTGGGTGCAACTCCAAAGAAGTGATTCTTCTTCCTTCTGTGGCTCCCAACCGCCAATAACTTCTCAATAAGGGTAGGGCCAGGTGAGTGCCAGCTAGACGTTTGCAGCTAGGTGTCATGTAGATCTTGGGCAGGTAACTACAGTTGTTGTGAGGGTCACAGCTCTGTCAKGTTTGTAAGAGAGCRTTTCACACTGCGCCTCCATAGTCTCTGATTCCTCCATGCTGTCTGCCTCTCCTTGCTCTCTGAGCTCTGGCTGGGGCAGGAAGGGAGGGATTGGTAAAGATGTCTTCTTTAGAGCAGAACTCTCTTCGACTCAGCGCATTGATCATATATGTCTTTGCATTGACTGCTGTCTGCTGAATTTTTATTGTTTTGCTTGCATTTCTTTTACTATTGGTGAGGTTGGGATATTTTTCTGTGATTATTGWCTGCTTGTGTTTACTTCCTGGTGAATTAGTATCCACATCTAATCATTCTCTTGTTTTTCTGCTGACATTTCTATGTATTGTGAGATTCTCTGTATATTCTAGATATTAATCTATTATCAGTTATGGACACTGTAAACATCTTCTCTCACACACTTGCCAAGTTGTTGGGTTTTGTCTTTAGTATCTTAATAATGAAAGAATGTATTTTGTATAACATAATTGAATTTAGCAAAATCGTCAATTTGGAGTCTTGCTGAAATATGACATAAAAAATTTAAATAAATTTAAATTAATAAATTAAAATAAATAAATAATATAACAAATATATGTTGTGGATGGGCCTGGGGCTGTTTGCATTTTAATGTTGATTCTGCTCTCCTGGGAGGGACTGCAGACTAGGAGTGGGTTACCATGTACTAAGGTGACTTCTTATAAAACATTCCCTAATGAATAAAGGAGCCAATCACTGGGAGAGTAGGCGGGACTTCCAGGTTGGAGAACGGAAGAGAGGAAGCAGGGGAGAGAGAGGTCCCTTGGGGATGGGGATAGCATGAGGTCAAGATGTAGTTACTTGTGTCTCATAGCTTATGGTGAATCTGCTCGGATCCTCCACCAGAGGATTTAGAGTTAATGTGGCTTACAAGATTAGGATCCAATTTGTTGTGCCCAGGGATTGAGTTACCATTGTTTCTGAACTAAGTTTGTGTGGTGTTTTTCTTCACATGAYGGCTCTATTGGGTTCCAGAGAGAAAGGTATGGCGGTAAAGCATGGGTTTGCCAGGTGTGCACCATGTGGGGCTGGTGTGGTAGCAATCTGCCAGTGRGAACTTAGCGAGCTGGGTGGAGAGATTTTGGAGCTCTGAGTCAGTCTCCACGAGATAACAAGCTGGCCATTGCCCACCAGTGCATAGCCGGCCAGCCCACTGGGACAGAGAGTTGCCGGCAGTAGCATGGGAAGCCAGATGGTCTTTTTAATATTTCCCACAACAGATATAAGAAATTTTACAAGTTATAACTATATAGCCTGATTTAGTAGAAAGTGAACAATCTTGTGTTCACTTTTCCTTGTTTTTAAATTAGTATTTTACTGTAGTTTTATTTGCTTACTCTGTGTGAGTGTTTATGAGGTGGGGTATGTGCACCACACAAGTGTGGAATCTTTGCCTAATTACTTTGAATTTTTGCCAAGTAGAAGACCATGTTCACTNGAACTTAGCGAGCTGGGTGGAGAGATTTTGGAGCTCTGAGTCAGTCTCCACGAGATAACAAGCTGGCCATTGCCCACCAGTGCATAGCCGGCCAGCCCACTGGGACAGAGAGTTGCCGGCAGTAGCATGGGAAGCCAGATGGTCTTTTTAATATTTCCCACAACAGATATAAGAAATTTTACAAGTTATAACTATATAGCCTGATTTAGTAGAAAGTGAACAATCTTGTGTTCACTTTTCCTTGTTTTTAAATTAGTATTTTACTGTAGTTTTATTTGCTTACTCTGTGTGAGTGTTTATGAGGTGGGGTATGTGCACCACACAAGTGTGGAATCTTTGCCTAATTACTTTGAATTTTTGCCAAGTAGAAGACCATGTTCACTCAGATTCCTGATATGTTCCAGGAGGCTGTATCTAATTTAGCTATTAACCTTACAAAGTCGATGCAGAATGTTTATTCTGGGCATTGCATGAGACTGATAAAGGTTTCAACTGGTGTGTGTGTGTGTGTGTGTGTGTGTGTGTGTGCATACGTGTGTTCGGGGTGTGTGTGTGGTGTGTATGTGTGTGTGGTGTGTGTATGTGTGTTTATGTGTGTGTGGTGTGTATGTGTGTGTGGTGTGTGTATGTGTGTACGTGTGTATGTGTGTTTATGTGTGTGTATGTGTGTGTATGTGTGTATGTGTGTATATGTATGTATATGTGTATGTGAATGTGTGTTTATATGTATGTGGTTATATTTGTGTATTTGTGTGTATATATGTGTGCATGAGAATATATCACAAATTTTTTGATGTTCATTTATTACTTATTCTGTATTCATCTGTTCATTTGTGTCTATGGTGGAGGGGCATGTGCGGAGGTTAGAGGTCAATTTGCGGAAGTCCTTCCACTGTTGTGGGTTCCAGGGATCAGTCTCAGCTGTCAGGATCGGTGGCAGGTGCTTTCACCCACTTGCCCAGTTCTCTCCAGTCCTGAGTACATCATTCTTGTCATCGGTTGTCTTGATAAGGAAAGATGGCAGTTCACAGTTAGTTTTCTTGATGCCAAGACTAAGACAATGTCAAGTGACCCCTGGACATTGTCGTATGAAACTGCTCACATGACATCTATCCCAATGGGAAAGAAGAGAGGAATAAGCATCTGTGAAGTTATCTTCCTTTCCTGAAAGCTCATAAAAACACTCACAGCAGGCAAAGCACACATATATACAAAGCTAAATGCATTTAAAATTATAAATCATTAGACTTTATTGGACATGCTAGTTCTGCATCTATAGTGACAGACATGTGGATTTCTACCTATAGAGCTAGGCTGTGATACATCGCCTAGGTAACATTTTTAATGTCCATGTAGGACTGGATTAAACCCTACTTATTTATGATGCTATTATACATCACATGCTGCTGCTAAAGTTGTGTGTTGCTCATATACATGGACTTGGTGTGTGAATTCATGTGCTTGCCAAGGCAACTGCAAGTGTCTGTAGTTATTGAATTCAGAGTTCTCCATGGCCCCTGGAGCCTCTCCTGCCTGTGTACACATCAAACTGCAAGTTCTAGAGACTTACCACCATTCTTTCCCAGGACCAGCCCTCCCTCAATCAATGCTGATACAACTGAGAGGATTAATAAGGCGATTTCATGCTTCTCAGGAGACATAACACCAAGGCATGGGCTGTATGCTGGCTTCTGGCCTAAGCCAATAGATTAAATTCAGTGGCTCTTGTTTGCAAATGCACATTTAACTTGACTTTCGTTTCTTCACTTCTTTGCTCACTGGTATTTTCTCCTAAGTAAATCGTCACCCGTGAACTCCAAAATTATATCACCAGCCAAAGCCTTTCTCCTAAACATTAGACTTGCATGTCAGCTGTCAGCCTCTTCGTGATACCCTGAGTTGATCTCATGTGACCCTACTGATGCACTCTTCCACCGCTTCTCTCTGGGCTCCCTTGTTTTTACTGAGGCCAGCTCCATTTGCAGTTGCCTGGGTTGAAAATCTTATAGTTACTTAYGATTTTTGTCCCTTAGTCTGCTAGAGTGTCATGGTGGCTCTACATTTAAAGATTTGCAGTGACTGGTCTGGGAAGATGGCTCAGTTGGTGAAGTATTTGTTGCTTAAGTGCTGAATCCCGTGCCTGACACCCTCATTTTTTTAAAAGGCCACCCATTGCACTGCAGCCTATAATCCTAATGCTGGATGAACAAGCAGCTCTGCCTGGTTTTTTGTTGGCTGGTTATTCTAAGAAAAAAAAAAGAAAAAAAGAAAGAAAGAAAGAAAAAGAAAGAAATGGGCTCCCAGCTCTGTGGAGACACTGTATCAAAAATTAAAATGGATAATGATTGAGATAGACAACATCATATTCTGCCATGCACACACAGGAACACTCACTTGCATGCACCTCCTCCTCTAACGTGCACACACACACACAGACACACACAGACACACACAGACACAGACACACACACACACAAATGCAAATTTCATGGGCACAGTGGAACATCCCTGTAATCCCAAGATCTCAGGGGCTGAGATAGGAAGATTGCTTCAGTGCAGGAATTCAAGACCATTGTGAACAACAGGAGAATAACCTTGGGTTTTTTTTTWAATTAGAGATTAGAAACGACAACAATGACCTGGTGATTTCTCACTATTTCCACCGTTGTGTCAATAACCTCTTAATGTAACTGTAAAATTTGTAAGAATATAGCATGCTAGTGACTTTTCACAGCTACAGCTGCCTTAGCTCAACCCTGTCTTAAAGGACTCTAAAGAATCCTAAATGAAACTCAGATCATTCATTCCTTTGCTCAAATCCTGGGACAGCCCTCAGTTTCCCTCAGAATCCACATTAGAGTTCTTAAGAGGACAAGAGGAGCCCTCCTGAGCTCTCTACCACATCTCCTGTGTAATGTTCCTCCACATGAAGTCTACCTTACTGTGCCACAGAAACAAACAATCTAGATCAGCTCAAAGCCTCTGCCCCGAATCTTCTTTCTCAGGAAACAACACAGCTTGCTCATACACTTCACTTAACACAGAGAGGTTTCACTTTCGTTGTTTATTGTCCCTCTCTATGACAACACAAGCTGGTGTGCATTTCTGTTTGTTCACTAATGCATCTTAACTGTGAAGTGGAATGCCTGGTGAGCTGCACTGCACTGTTCTGTATCTGCAGAGCGTGGGGGTCAATTAGTGAAGAAGTGACCTCACCCCTCTTGCTGGGACTCGGGGTTGTCCCTAGCATCCCTAGAGCAGCCTGTGGTTCATGTGTGGGGACTGCACCCTGTTAGAACTGCTCCTGTGCTACCCTCTGAGAGGGACCTGGCAGCCACGTTAGGAAATCAGGGCCAGCTGGAACCACTGTGCATCCTTTTTCCATCTGTGAGTGTGCAAGCCTGCTTGGAGACTCATCACCTTATGGGGCTTTTAGGGCACAAGGGACATTGCATGGCAGAATTAAAGCCTGGTTAGGTTTCACCTATGCTTATCCGCCTGATGTTTAAAGGCAAAAAGAGTCTGCTTATAACTCCACCCCTGAAATTAGAAAGTTAGTCTCAATTAGGAAACTACCAAAAGGTAATGATTCAGAAATAGGCTTAACAATGTACGATGGAGATTCAAGTTAGTGGAGTACAACCGTCTTATTCTTTCCAATTACTGATTTGAGCTATGCTCTGATAAGTTCCCCATTTCCTGTCTCCTAACAACGCATTCAACTGACTCTATAACTTTCATGTCACTTTTGCTAATTAAGGCTGCATTAAATTTCAAAGGCTATTAAAAGCTCATCTCCTTGCCTCCCTGCAGCACAGGTCGGAGCCGTAGCCCTTGGAAGAAGGGAGGCACACACAGCTTAACTGTTCCTCGTTTGCACGGTCCCTATTCTGGATTGATGAGCAGTAAGAAGGAAAGATGCAGGCAGTGTTGTCTCACAGAAACAGCTGCCTCTGTGTGCTGGGGAGATGTCTCTGGCCATACTCTTATGAGCTGATTTTAGTGGATATTAATGGCCTTAATTATTGAGTAATTTTCTACATATAACATTCAATTTTGTTGTGAGTACTGTTTTTTTGTTTCTGACTCCAACCCTCTACCTGAATGCTCAGGATCTCTCAGGAAGAGATTATTGGGCTTCTGTTTCAGCCTGGCTGGCAGACCCCCCCCACACACCCCAACTCTCACTTCACCTGGCCCCTCGCTCCTTTGGAAACCTTACAAAGAAGCTATCTCGCTCTTTGACATGATGCCAATGAGAGCGTGGAGGTGTGGTCCACTCCTGAGAGGCAGAGGGCTGTGGCTTCCCCATCCAACCATTTCTTCCACCATACACCATGGTTTTAGTGCCTTCTCACTCTGTTAACCCTTCTTCTGAAACATCTAGACAAGGAGCACATGCAGGTCTCCAGAGCATCTTTTTACCCATCCACGGCCCTGTGTGTGTCAATTTCCCCCCAAGGAGTTTGCTTCTCTGTGGAAGGCACTACCAAAGCAAGGCAGATAATGCACTTCAGCCTGGGGGCATCCATGGGTGACAGTGTCCACTTGTAAGTACCTCTAATCTCTAAGTGATTCTCTTACAGCCTCCTCCCTATCACTTGGCATTACGTGATGTTCCAATTTCAGGTGGATATTGACCAACAAACCCATCCTTTTGAGTGAAAACCAGCCTCAAGGTATTTTGAGACCGAAGAAAGTTAAGCAGACACATCCAAGAGTGCATAAAATATGATTTACTGGAGTGTTTGCCGATAGAATTGTAGCCCCAGACAGCAATAAGACTAAGTGGATACTGGCACTGTGTGTCATGAGGAGGGACATATATATTGGCCTAGACAAAATTGATTCCACCCAAGTTTTAATATATCTGGTTTACTTTAAGCTAATACCAAAGTTGGGCACACACTCTAATGGGATAGTCTATTCATAATTTTCTGGGAAAGTGCGCAGTAAAGCCTGACTAGAGTTGCTCAGTTATGACGCAGGTTGGTGTGGTACTTAAGTAGATAGTGACTAAACTTGTGTTCCTTCTCCCCATCAACAAAGAAAGAAACTTCTGGGAAAGCAGTCCCCAATCAAAGACTGTAAATCCTGGCTCCCTTTATGTTGTACTTTGTCTAGGCTCCAGTAGATTGTGAGCAGGAGTGACCTGGGATACTAGAAGGCTGAAGCACTTGAGAGGGTCCAAGCATCTGTGTCTTGTGTAGATGTTTCTTCCACTGGCGTGTAGATGGCGACAGCCAGGGAAATGACAGCAAAGACACAGGATGCAAAACAAAATGAAATGAAACAAACAAGACAAGGCAAAAACGTCAGGATCCCTGGGGCACTTAAAGGGGAAGCTTTGGGCTGAACAAAAGTACTTGCTTTGAACTGTTATATGAGAAATAAGCTGTTGTGTTTGGGCCACAGGTTTTGGGGTTCGGTGTTACAGAGGCTCATTGTTACAGTGAGAATTGTTTGCACATGAGAACAAAGTACTTATTCTCTCCTCTGGTGATGTAAAGCCTCTTAAGGAGGGATTTGTTTGCTTCAAAGGATAGCATATTCTCCTTTCCAACCTTTAGATTTTTAGGGCAACTTGATAATTAATTTCTTGTCTTTGGTGTGTGCATACGTGTGTTCATGTGTGTGTGTGTGTGTGTGTGTGTGTGTGTGTGTGTGTAGTGTGTTGGTTAGAGGACAACTACAGGAGGTAGTTCCCGCCTTCTATCTTGCTGAGGCAGGGTCTCTTGTTTCTTCTGCATAGCCTAGCTCAGGCTAGTTGGCTCAGGAACTTTAATTCTCCTGTCTCTACATCTGTGCATGCCTGACTCTTTATGTGGGTTCCAGGGATCAAGCTCAGGTTGTCCGGCTCACATAGCAAGTGATTTATCTACTGAGCCTCCTTGTTGGCCCTCAACTCTTAGATCCCTTTGAACTGGAGACAATACCTGAGTATAGGTTGGGAGTGGTAAGGGATGGCTTTTCTGGCTCCTACTTTGTTCTGGGATTAATGTGCAGCCCAAATATAGGTGTAGTAGAAAGCAGAGATATCAGTTATCAATTCCAGAACAATGTAAATTTCCATTCAGCATTTTATGATGGGAATGTTTGAGACCAAGCGTGTTCACAGGACCTTCATTGTTATCACCACAGGCCCTTGACTGATAACCATAGCCACGGACACTTTGTCCCTGCTTATATTTGCCTCTTTACTGTCACTGCTCAGAGAACATTAAGACTTCCCAAGGACATCTCTGCTAACCTTAATGACTGAAGACAATGTCTTATGGCATTAAGACAAGAAAAACTACTCATATCCTTTGGTCCAGATCTGGCTTTGGTTCCTATGACAAATCAACAAATGCCTTCTCTTCTGGGGGCAGCTGACCTGGAGTGTGATTGATGCCTAGACTACTGGAAGCTGGTTATCTGGGGCCATGATGTCATTAGGGCCAAAGATGCAATTAGTTGACCACAGGTGGTGATCCAACCTGGTGCACAAGGGCTATTAGAAAGGTCCTGTGGGAGGCAAAAGGTGAATACCTTGACACTAGGAGAGCTGCGGCCTTTTAAATTTGCACTGATGACTGAATAAAAAGATACGGTCTTGGGAGGGACAGAGAAAGTCTGGTTTCTAGAAAGCTAGAACCAGCATAGCAACAAAACTGGCTTTAAAGATCAAACATGGTGAAAACCAAGCCTGTGGTTACAGGCTAACATGGGAAAAGGTCAAACAACTGTTCTCAGAGTTCTCTGGTCCTGAGTCATAATGTGTCTGGTCTGGGTCCCCCAGGCCTCTCCTTGCTCAGGGCTGAACCCACAGGCAAAGCTTACAAGGTCCAAAGTAGAGAGCTTCAGGGGTCATCGGTGCCGGCACGTAATTATTCATTTAATCAACAGTCTCAGGCATATGAAATTTCCACTGCTAGAATTAAAACTTTTGATTAATATAACATGTAAGTGCACTATTAACATATGAGTATTTCTCAAGAGAAATAATTAACATCTGTATGTCTGCATATTGGAGTATCAAAATACTTACCTTTGAAGGGGTGGATGAGGCTTTCTTTGAATGATAAGTCTGACTATAAAGTATGGAAGAGAACTGACCTGACCTATTCAGTAAACTTTACTGAAAATATCTCAATTTTCCTGTTTTCATTTAATCACTCTATTGTCATGTCCACCCCCACACCATACATAATCTTCACAGCATAACTTGCCAAAGGACATGGCATAGAGAAGCAACTATGGAAAGCTGTCCCTTCTCAGGGTGGATTAAATATCCATGCTCTGAATTTGGCCCTAGGACTTTACTGCTCAGTGCTGTGGGACACAATCCTCTCGGCATAGAAGCTATCTATATCCATCTGTATCACGGCAGCTGTGATGACTTTCAAGAGACCCTCAGGATCAGATCTGTTGGCATTCCCTCCTAGACCCCCACAGGAGATTTCCACCACTTCTTTCTTTACCTTCCTCTGAGCTCTGTGCAGTCCTCCCTCGGATGCACATGGTCTTGGAAGGTGGAGCACACAAGCCAGGATTAACTGGAGGGAGGACTCCATCACACGGCTATGGGCAGCTGCCATCTATGCTAAGAGCAGTTGTCTTGGGGCTAGCTCTGCTTCTGTAACTCCTCACCAGTGAACCCCCTGACTTACTGTGCTAGACCTTGAGACAATCTCTACTTTAGTCTGTCGTTGGCACCCCATCTGGGGCCCAGTAGACATCTGTTCACGTCACTAAAGGGAAAGTTCATGCAGCAGTCTATAAAATATCAATGGGATGCTGTGAACAGAAACCTCAGTTGCTCAGATAGTGGTTGCTGATCACTATGGGTCTTGAGATGGAAGCCACAAGGAAAAGAACTCCATGTGGACTTCTTCGTTACTGTAGCATACCTTAGCCTAGGCTGACTACACAGTGCAGAGACGATTCCAATCCTGAAGACATGTTTCCTCTTAACACGCTACCTTTGAATGAAACCTTGAGAAAATTTCAGGAGAGCATGACTAGCCTGAGGGGCTCTGCCTGGGGATGGATGTAATATAAACTGCAGAGAAGAGCTGATTTCCTTGGGCAGTGCTGAGTCAGGGCAAGAAGAAGCAAGTGATGACAGACATGAGTCCCTTCACTTCCAGGTGTTCCCTCTGGCTTGGCCTAGCAGCAGCCAGGACAACCAGAATCCAACCAGGCTGTGGGCATTGTGGCAGTCTTACTTCTCAGCTTCCTACCCACCAGGAAGTAATTGGAGAATGCTTCACTTTACAAAGGGGAACTTCCCAGATTATCTGATGAAGATGGCACAGACAGCAATAACTACAAAACCTGGTGTTTTGGTGAAAACTAGGCCAGGCCTTCACATCGAGCACAACATTGCTATTTAGGTTGATTTATTAGACTGGGAAAACAAGCAAGCAAACAACCCGAAGAATGCCTCTGGCAGTTTTCCCTTTTGGACTTAAGAAAATGGAGTCAGCAAGCTCTTCTCTGTTTGGATTCATCCCAGGATTCTATGGCACTGTAGGAACACTCAGCTTGGGTCAACGGCCTAGGGAAGTGTCCCTGAAGGGTTTCAGCTGGCTTCTTTTCTGAGGTCTACTCAGTCAGGTGGCAGCTGAGGCAGGCAGTGCATTCTGCTGTGGTAGATAACAACACGGACTGTAGCCTCTGTATTCAGGGCAAGAGAACAACCTAGGATCTGTAGGCAACCAAGTCCATCATTTGTTTGGTTTGAAGCACCTTGGAGCCGCTGTTTCATCTGGCCCAAGTAACGGATCATTTGGGGAACCTGATTGATTGGCACTTGAGTTCTCACCTCTCTCTCACATATATACATATATGTAAATATGTATATATGTATATATGTATAT
>BDUI01016660.1:12610-27950 GCA_002335545.1 Apodemus speciosus
ATAATTGATACATTGTATATTATATATAATATATATTTAGGATATGTGTTATGTACATTATTATATTATGTACATCCTGCTCTGTGTGTCTAATGTAGCCTGTGTATATGTTTTCAGGGATGACCATTTGGTACTGGACAACCAGTTGGTGTACTCGTCCATCGGGAAGACACCTTCAGCTGTCAGCTTGCCTGTAGTTCTTTGTATAGGGCTGAAGCCTTCTGGGACTTCCTCCACCCATGTTAGCACCTCTACTGTCATTGCTCAGCTCCTGTGTAGGCAGTCATGATGGTGACACTTTATGGGTGTCGCTTCTGAGACTCAAAGTGCCTGGCATGAATTAAAGCTGGCTCTCAACCACAGAAACTATGGACAGTCTGCAAGCTCATGGAAGCTGAACAACTTACTACTGAATGAAAACCGAGTGAAGACAGAAATTAAGAAGGGAATTTAAAGCTTTTTAGAATGGAATGAAAATGAAAACATAACATTACCCAAACCTGTGGAACCCAATAAAGGCAGTTCTAAGAGATGAATGCATAGCAGTAAGAACCTACATTTGGAAAAATAGGAGAGATCCCATTATTAACAACTTAATGGCATCACTTGAGAGATCTAGAGCAAGGAGAAGTAACTTGCAAAAGGAGTAGATGACAAGGAATAATCAAACTCGTGGCTAAAATCTGTAAAAATAGAAAAACAAAATGAAAAATCAATACAATGAGTCAATTAAACAAGTTGGTTCTTTGAGAAAACTAATAAGATTGACAAACACTTACTTATCCAAATAAACTAAAAGGCAGAAAATATCCAAATTAATAAAATTAGAGACAAAAAGGAGAACATCACAACAGATGCCAAGGGAATCCAGAGAATCATAAGGACATGCTTTAAAATTTTATACTCAACCAAATTGGAAAACCCTTTAAAAGAAATGGATAAATTTCTTGAAATACACAGTATACCCATAATCTCTAACAAAATGGAAGCAGTAGTTAATAGTATTCCAGGAAAAAAAATAGCCCAGGCCCAGATGGATTTCGTGCATAATTTATCAGACTTTCAAGGAAGAATTAATGCCAATATTCCTCAATTATGCCACAAAATTGAAAGAGAAGGAACACTGCCTAACTCTTTTTTTTTAAACAAGGCCTGCCATTACCTTGATTCCTAAACCACATGAAGATACAACAAAGAAAGAAAGTAATAGCCTAATTTTCCTTATGTGGTGGTTTGAATGACAATGACCACATAGGCTCAAATGGTTAGACATTTTCTAGTCCCCAGTGGAACTGTTTGGGAGGATTAGGAGGTGTGGCCTTCTTAACGTAGGTGTGTCCTTGTTAGAGAAGGTGTATCACTGGGAGTGGGCTCTAAGGTTTCAAAAGCCCATGCCAGATGCGCTCTCTCTCTCTCTCTCTCTCTCTCTCTCTCTCTCTCTCTCTCTCTCTCTCTCTCTCTTTGTGTGTGTCTCTCTCTGNAAAAGCCCATGCCAGATGCGCTCTCTCTCTCTCTCTCTCTCTCTCTCTCTCTCTCTCTCTCTCTCTCTCTCTCTCTCTTTGTGTGTGTCTCTCTCAGATGCGCTCTCTCTCTCTCTCTCTCTCTCTCTCTCTCTCTCTCTCTCTTTCTCTCTCTCTCTCTTTGTGTGTGTCTCTCTCTGTCTCTATGTCTCTCTTTGTGTGTCTCTCTGTCTTTCTCTCTGTGTGTCTCCATCTCTCTGTCTGTTTGTCTGTCTCTCTCTGTCTCTGTGTGTCTGTCTTTCTCTCTGTCTCTGTCTCTCTCTCCTTGTTGACTGTGAATCAGGATGTAAAGCTCTCAGCTATTGCTCCAGTGCCATGCCTGTCTTCACACCACGATAGATAATCATGACGGACTAATCCTGGGAAACTGTAAGCAGGCTGCCAGTGCTTTCTTTTGTAAGAGTTGCTTTGGTCATGCTGTCTCTTCACAGCAATGGAACAGTAACATAAGATACCTTATGAACATGGATGCAAGAATTCTCAATAAAATACTTGCAAACCATATCCAAGGACACATCAAAAAAAATACCATGATCAAGTAGGCTTCATCCCAGAGATTCAGGGATGATTTAATATACAACAATATAAACAGATTTAAAGACAAGAATAACATGAACATCTTATTAGATACAGAAAAGACTTTTGACAAAATCCAACATCCCTTCATGATAAAAGTTCTGGAGAGACTGAGATTCAAGAGACATACCTAAACATAGTGTAGGCAGTTTATAGCAAAGCAATATCCAACATCAACCTAAATAGTCTGCTCATGATTATCTTCAGAACAAGACATAGAACTCTCAGGTCCTCCTGCACCATGCCTGCCTGGATGCTGCCATGCTCCTGCCTTGATGATAATGGACTGAACTTCTGAATCTGTAAGCCAGCTTCAATCAAATATTGTCCTTTATAAGAGTTGCCTTGGGAGCTGATGAGATGGCTCAGTGGTTAAGAGCACTGACTGCTCTTCTGAAGGTCCTGAGTTCAAATCCCAGAAACCACAGGGTGGCTCACAACCATCCATAATGAGATCTGATGCCCTTTTCTGGTGTGTCTGAAGACAGCTACAGTATACTTACATAAAACAATAAATAAATCTTTTTTTTTTTTWAAAAAGTTGCCTTGATCATGGTATCTCTTCACAGCAATGGAAACCTTAACCAAGACAGAAGTACACTCTCTCCACACTGTTCAATATAGTACTTGAAGTCTTAGCTAGAGCAATAAGACAACTAAGGAAGATCAAGGGGGATACCAATAGGAAAGGAAGAAGTCAACATACCTTTATTTGTAGATGGTATTTTACACATAAATGACCCTTAGAGTTCCACCAGAAAACTTCTACATCTGATAAACAAGTTCAGCAAAGTAGCAGAATACAAACTTTACACTCAAAAACTAGAAGCCCTTCCATGTATAAACAGATGACAAACAGGCTGAGAAAGAAGTCAGGGAAACAGCCTCTTTCACCATAGCCTAGTGTATATTGTAACTCTAACCAAGCAAATGAAGAATTTGTATAATAAAGATTTTAAGGCACTGGAGAGAGAGAAATTGTAGAAGTTATCAGAAGACAGGAAGATTCCCCCATGCTCATGGACCAGTAGGATGAATACAGGAAAAAAATCCTAGCATCCTACCAAAAGCACTCTACAGATTCAATGCTATCCCCATCAAAATCTCATCACAATTCTTTATAGAACTTGAAAGGACAATTTTCAGCTTCATGGGGGAAACAAACAACAAAACAAGATGGCTAAAACTAGTCCTGAATAATAAAAGAACTGCAGGAGGTATCCCCCGCCCAGATCTCAAGTTGTATTACAGAACTGTAGTAATAAAAACAGCATGGTATTGGCATAAAAAGAGACACGCTGATCAGTGGAATCAAATTAAAGACCCAGACATAAGCCCACACATGTATGAGCGCCTGATTTTTTACTTGCTGGAAAAAAAAAAAACAGCATGTTCAACATATGATGCTGGTCAAACTGGATGACTGTATGTAAAATAAGGCAAATATAATCTACTTTTATCACCCTGCAAAAACTCGACTCTAAATGGATCAAGGACCTCTGGCACAGAAAAGACATTCTGAACAGAACACCCAGAGCACAGACATAAAGAACAACAATCAATAAATAGGACCTCATGAAACGGAAAATCTTCTGTATAGCAAGGGACACTGTCTTTCTTTCTTTTTGCTATTAATTAATTTATTTATTCACTTTACATCCTGATCGCA
Source organism: Apodemus speciosus (assembly GCA_002335545.1). Lineage (NCBI taxonomy): Eukaryota > Metazoa > Chordata > Mammalia > Rodentia > Muridae > Apodemus > Apodemus speciosus. The sequence goes on from BDUI01016660.1 coordinate 16,376, forward strand.
GCCCCCCCTTCCCCTCCCAGTCCCTCTCACACAGTCCCTCCCTCTATCCTCTCTCCCCTTCTCCTCTGAGAAGGGAGAGGCTCCCCTCCGTACTAACCAACCCTGGTGCATCAAATCACTGTAGGACTAGGCACATCCTTTCCCACTGGGGCCAAACAAGGTGGCCCAGTTAGGAAAACAAGATCCACAGGTAAGCAGCCGTCAGGACCAGCCTGCGCCAGTTGTTGGGGGACCTACATAAAGACCAAGCTGCACATCTGCTACATATGTGTAGGGGACCTAGGCCCAGCTATGTTCTTTGGTTGGTTGTTTAGTCTCTGGGAACCCCCAAGGGTCCAGGTTAGTTGACTCTGTTGGTCTTCCTGTGGAGGGACGCCATCTTTCAAACAAAGCAGTGACAGAATGAGAAAAGTTTGGAGTTTTTCTGTTTGTTTGTTTGTTTGTCTTTACCAATTACACATCCTATAGAGGATATAATATCTAAAATATATAAAGAACTCAAAACTAAACAACAAGAAAATAAAAGACTTAATTTAAAAATGGGGTACTGATCTAAGTAGAGAATTCTCAAAAGATAAAATACAAATAGCTAAGAAGTGCTTAGGAAATGCTTGACCTTCTTAGCTCAGAGAAACTCATCTGTTGTTGGTGGGACAGCAACTTTGTATACCTGCTGTGGAAATCATTGCGATGGCTCCTTGGGAAGCTGGGATTGACCTCAGAACCCAGATATACCTCTCTTGGGCATATACCCAAAGGACTCCTTTACCTACTACTAAACAATTGGCCATTTTCACTCCTTCCCTATTTGTAATAGCCAGACACTGGGACTAACCTAGATGTAGAAAATATGGTACGTTTATGCAATATACCACATTATTCAGCTGCTTTTATTTCTAAGCATGAAATTCACAGGTAAATAGATGGAATTAGGAAAAAATCATCCTGAGAGACTTATCGCAGACCCAAAAAGACAAAAATGATGTCTCTTCTCCCGTATGTGGATGTTAGTTTCTAAGCCTTCAATAGACATGCTACTTACGGAATAACCACAGAGGTTAGGTATACAGTAAGGAACTTGTGAGAAGGAAGGATTCCCCAAGAAAAGGGAAATAGAACATATAGAGAGAAAAGGGGGAGACAGGAACAGTAGAGAGGGGGCAGCATGGGAGGGAATCTGAGGTAGGACAGCTGGTCTCAGACATTTGAGGTGTCACACAGAAACCTACTATGGTAGAAGCTTCTTAAAACACACACATACAGGAAAGAAATCTAAACGAAGCCACCAAATAACGCGGAAGACAAAGCCCCAACTAGACATCATATGCCACCGAACCTCCAGTGCTAGGAAAGGGTCACATCTAATTGAGTTTCCGGCCCAGAGGGTCTCATGGAAGCTCCCAAACAACTCAAGCTGTTGTCAAGGCTACTGTTGCCCCCCACAAACTGATAGTAGGGCCCTACTGCTGAAGGCAACAGCTCTACATCTCACTGAGAATGGAGGCACAAGCTAGTGCCTACCTAGAGCCTTCCCTCCTACTGACTAGTGTCCAATACTCCAGAGTACTAGAAGATAGCATACACGAGACCGGAGGAGAAAGGTAAGCGTCTACCCAGCTACGAACCTTTCCATCTGCAGTGGTGTCCCACCTGCATGCTGTGCTGGTGCAATACTGGCTCAAAGCCCGTGGGAGTAACCAACCACTCTCTGGTCAGATGTAGAGCACATTGCATGAGACAGACCCCATGCCTTATAGTGCTCAAGTGGCCAAGCCTAGATAGGCCATGGACCTAGGGGAAAACCAAATACTATTGTTCTGCTGAGGGAACGTAGCAATACAATGGCTCCTGTAGACATCCTGCTAGCCCCATACACCAGTGTCTTGCCCAGCCATCGTCAGAGAAGCCTCCTACTGCAATAGATGAAAACTAGTAGGGAGGACCACAGCTGGACAACGTTCAGAGAATGAAAGACCTAGGAACATTCTGTCCTAAATAGGATCTCTTCAAAATGCCCCTCCTCGGGGCTCAGGGACTATGTGAAAAAAAAAGAAGGTGGAACGATTGTAAGAGCCAGAGGGACCGGATGGCACCCTGTCTTCTAGATGCAGCAGAACTGATGCATCTGTGAAGGCCCGGAGACTGGGACAGCTGTAAAGGGCCCGCACCGATTCAAACCAGATGGGGATCCGTTGCTAAAATGGGGACAAAGGCTGAAGCGTCTACCACCAACCAAATGTAAAAGTAAATTATACTCTCCTGTAGTCACTGTCATATGCGTATATTCCGGCTTCTAATTTTGTGTTTTTAACAGGTTCTGCTTGTGTGCATGTCTCTGCGTGTATACCTCCTGTCCTTTCTTTGTTTCTTATTTCCTTGTTTTCATCTATTGGTCACTTTCTCCTATCCTTGTTTTTCTTTTGTGTCCACCTGTTTGTCTCCTAAAAGGAGAAGGAAAGAAGGCATGGGGCTGGAGGGGAGGAGGTAGAGAGGGTTTTGGAGGAAATGAGGGATGGGAACTGTGTGTATATCGTATGAAAATAACTTTATTTAAATGCTCACCCCTGAAAACATGCACATGAGTAAAATTATACAGACTGAGAAGGTTATATTTAGGTGTTTATATACATACATATCACATGCAATGGTTTGTAGATGCTTGGCCCAGGGAATGGCACTATTAGAAGGTGTGGCTCTGTTGGAGTAGGYGTGGCCTTGTTGGAGTAGGTGTGTCACTGTGGGTGTGGGCTTTAAGACCCTCATCCTAGCTGCCTGGAAGCAAGTCTTTCGCTAGCAGCCTTCAGATGAAGAGGTAGAACTCTCAGCTCCTCCTGCACCATGCCTGCCTGGATGCTACCATGTTCCCGCCTTGATGATAATGGACTGAACCTTTGAACCTGTAAGCCAGCCCCAACTAAATGCTGTTCTTATAAGAGTTTGGTCATGGTGTCTGTTCACAGCAGTAATACCCTAACTAAAACACCACACAGCGCACACATAACAATTAATAAAGAGTGAGGCCATGAATTTGAAGGCAACCGGGAAAGGGTATACAGTAGGGTTTAGTTGTTGGAAAGAGGATGGAGAAATGTTGCAACTGTATCAAAACCTCAAGCTAAACTATTCAAAAAGTAAGGGGGAAATGAGTGCCTGGCAGCCTTTCCCCATTTCTCCTCCTCTAGATAGTTGAGCTTTAAGTCTAGGGACTTCAGAGGCCATTGATACTGGTGACTTGGCGACCAAACGAGGTAGACAAGACAGCCATCTTCCCCCATGCACAGAGTCCCTGGGATGACCAGCTGCCTCTGAATCATGAAAGCTGCATCTGGAGCCACTTAGTGCCCGCCGGGCAGCGAGCACGTAGGCCTGGTGCAGAGTGCTGGCTGCTGCGCCCTGCCCCGGCTCAAGCTCACTCCTTTACTCCGGACTTGAGCCAGGAGAAGGAGCCAGACCTGCCTCACCCAAAGCAATGAGCATGCAGCAAAGCCATCTGGGCATCAGCATGGGGGCTCAGGGTCATCACCCCACCAGACATCACTATAGTCCAAGCTGGCYTCRGGGACCYGTAGGGCCCAACTGGGASCTGTGGACAGTGCGGGGCAGCAGAGGGAYCTGGGGTCTATCCTAGAGTGGGCACAGGGCTAACAGGGAGCCTCCTATCCAGGCCAGGAGGCAGGGACCCTCCAGTCCCCAGGCAGGGAAGGGGAAGGGAAGACATTGTAGGACCCGTGGGCTACAGCAAGACCCCTCTCCCTGCAGGCTAGCTTCTCTATTAGGAGTTCCCACAGGTTCTCACTGTTCTGGGACACACATGCAAGGATAGCTACTGTGACACTGCATGAGGTGACCCTGAGGAAGAGCATTGGTTATAGAGGAAGGTGGAGAGGAAGGCAGGCTCTGTACACTGAAGCCAATTATGGATCCAGAAGACGAATAGCTGTAGAAATGTCCGTAGGGATGTGACAGTTTCAGGGTATCTTATAGTGACAGTTGCCTCTCCCCATTTTCTGTGCCCCGGCCTCAAACTGCCCTGCAACCATCTGCTCCTTTATCCCAAGTCCTAGGTCTCAAAGCCACAGGACGATGAAGCCACAAGACCCCCTTCCACCAATCTTCCCAGATACTCCACCCTCTAAGGAGTTAGTGCCACAGTTCTTGGGGGTTTGCCTGGGGACATGGGGGAAGGGGGTGTTCCTGGGATGTTTCGGAGTCTGGGCAGCTAAACTGATGTGGTCACTCATGATCATTCTTGTTCATTCTCTCAATAATGTATCGAGTACAAAAYCTCCCTGCTTGGCTTCAGAAGGCCTTACCCTGAGATTCAGGGGCCACACTGAAGAACATTGGCAGACGGACTCTAAGACCATCCTGATCCTTTTCCCTCCCCTGGCTCTAGGCCCAGTTCCACCCCCCAACAGCCTTTTACCACAGCTGGAATAGAGCAGCCCTGACAGAGCAGCTGTCTCCCATTAAGCCAGCGGTGAAATCCGTAAGAATGCACAACGGGCCTGCTNTCTCCCTGTGCCTCTTCTGTGCCTATGCTGTGACTATGGACCTAAAACGAGGGGAGGCACCCAGATACCCTGTGGCAGACGGCGAATCTTATCTCTCTTCCTGGACACCATTCCGACTTCTGCTATAGTCTTTTCCAAAGTCCCTGGATCAGTAGCTAGATGGCACCCTGTTTCCTGAGAACTCTCTCCTACTGTGCAGGAGCTCTGCTCTCCAGCCCCCAGCCCCATTCTCTCTTTAAGATCCCGTCCATGAGCCTATAATAAGCTTTTCTTAAAATTCACTTCATGTGGTCTGCGAATGTCATCCTTTGAAATCTCAAGAACCCGACAGTCACAAGCTCGGGTTGTTTGGTGGCTGTATAGGCTCTGGGACCCACTTTCTAAGCCAAGAGRGGCTCCATTTGTCATGTTCAACAACACCAAGTATCCTCATGTCAACATCGTCAGATCACATCAATACTAAGGAAAGAACGGCTTTGAAATTTTTTTGGGCCAGGGCTGTTGTAACATTAAAACTAAACAAACAAACAAATCAAAAAGACTGTTGCCGTAAGAACAGCTGAGCTATCCATCTATYGGTACCTACCTCCTCTGTTTAGCCGTCATAGGAAATACAKGTCATTATCTATGTTTTGCGGATAGTAAGAGAGAAAGGAAAGACGAAGCGACTTGCCTGGCAGCAGCATCGGGGGTGGGAACTGATGCTGCATCTGGTCCCAAGCCTGGTTCCTAACAGGATGCTGCATTTGCTTTTACTGCATTTGAACAGCACAAGCTGAGGGCTCAAGTCTCCTTTTTCCCTTTGCAAATGAGAAGACAGGAAGTCCCACAGCCCCACGGACTGTAGACTGGAGGGATTGTTGGGGAGATCAGAAAATGCCTAAAGCAGTGTTTTTCAGCCTTCCTAATACATTTCCTCATGTTACGGTGACTCCGCCATAAAATTATTTCCATTGCTACGTCGTAGCTGAAATTTTGCTACTGTAATTTGCAAATACATGTTATGCAGGATATCTGATATATGATCCCTGTGAAAGGGTCCTTTGACCCACAGGTTGAGAACCACTAGCCTAAAAGAAAGAGAAAGGGGTGGTCTAAAAGTGGGTGTGGCCTAATAGAGGGTRTGRTCTAAGAGTCTGTGGTTGTGTAGTGAGAAGGCTCAGTGAATAAAGGTATTGCAGCCAAGCCTGCCAAGCCCAGTACCCACATGGTGGAAGGGAAGAAGAGAACAGACTTTCAAGCGATGTGCTTCAACTTTGATATGTGCCCTGTGGAGTACACACACACACACACACACACACACACACACACACAGAGACACACTCCTGGGCACCAAAACACAACAATGGAACATTCTAGGCAGGTGAACTGAGGGCCCTCGAGGTGTCTGGGTTAATTAAGGCTAAGCAGTCCCCAGCGGAGATGGAGGTGAGAGGATCTGAGCATAGACTGGGGGAGAGCCYGCTTTTAAACCTCTGAGAGACTATGTATCCCAAGTCTTCGCTGCAGCTGAGTGTGGAGGTGGCCCCKCCACTCTGCTCATCTCCCTGCGTGCTGTTCTTTTTGCTTTACGAAACATTAGTTAGACCGCACCTCCCACCCCGTCTTAATGATTTGCAATGAGCCGTGGTAGGCACACACACAACCCTGCAGCTTGGCATTCCCCACCAGGCAAATCTGAAATTATTCACATTTTTCTTGCAGATTTTTCATGAAGTGAATGGCTGATGAAATGACTCTCAAATGGCTTTGCGATTTATGCTAAGGTTCTGCCCTTCCCCTTTGATGGGTGCGTGTCCTCATGGCGTGTCTTCATGCCTCAGCTCCGCCAAGCCCTCCTCTTTCCTGTTTATGTTTATTTTGGAAGCAAAATGTGTTTACAAAATCAGTTAAAAAGTGTTAATGAANATTAAGCCAGCGGTGAAATCCGTAAGAATGCACAACGGGCCTGCTTTTCTCGACTCTTTTCTGCTTTGGGGGCGAGTCAAAAAAAAAAAAAAAAAGATAATTTAATGTTTTCATTAAAAGTAAACTCTTTTAATATGCGATGGGTTTACACTTGCTAATTTTGAATCTATAACTACATTTGGATCCCTCTTTTCATTTTTGACTCAATAAATGCTGACTGGATATAAGATTGTGTGAACAGGGCTCTTCCAAATTCCCATAGTCCAGAACAGTGGAACGGAGCCGCAAGGGAGACGGCTGCCTACCTGCTGGAGGCTGGGTCTCTGGGTGACTGTCCCAAGGCAGCGCCTCAGCTTGAGGGCTCCTGTGTCTAGTTTGTGCCAATGGGAACACATAAGGGAGTCGTGGGCAGATGCATCTGGGGTATTTCTCAGCATTTACCCCCCTGGAGCAGAAAAACCTATGCCCGCCCTTCCCTCCCAAACAGTGGGACCACCCAGCCATGTTCTTGGCCTGCTGCCCTCACGTCCCTCAAGACTCGCAACCCTCCCTGCTCTTGATTTCTCCCCCTTAGAGGTTTCACGGCCCCCATGGAAAAAAGGAGTGTGTGCCTCTGGCATCAGAGGCAAGACTTCACCGTGACTCACCTCACCCTGCCCGGGGCCAATGGACTGTGTTCCCCACAATCACTATGGCAACCCTGGCCTCAAGCTGACGGTGTTGGGAAAGGGTGGATTTAATGGGTCAAGTTGGTACCCTGGGGTTTCAAAGGTGGGCCTGATCCCRGAGGATTGAGTCCTAAGAAAAGGAGAGGGGGAACAAGCCAAGAGTACATACTCCCTCATCTGTCTCTGTGAGAGTCTAGCGAAGCAGGCCTGTTGAATGACCAGAGTGCAGTTCAGTGGCAGAGCGCTGGACGAGAAGGGCTGTTTGGTCCTCCTTGGTACCACAAGGGAGAAAACCGAGGAGTAAGAGGAGAAGATGGTGGTGTGTGGAGGAGGAGGAGGAAGAGGAAGAGGAGGAAAGGATGCCTCATCAGAAATCAGCCCAGCACAGTTTCATCTTGAGGTCTGGACCCTATATAACTTGGAGGACACAGCCAGACAGGATAACACACACCTGTGAACCCCAACACTTAGGCAGGTGGATCGTGAGTCCCAGGGCAGTCTGGCCTACCTTGTCACAAGGATTCTGGGCTCTGAGGCATTTCATCCTGGCTAACACAAGCGCCTATCTAAAGCTAKTCAGGGTCCACACGGCTGGTGCCTCTTATAAACTTTTATAATTAGTTCTCTTGGGGCATGTATATGTACATGACACACATATATGACTACATGACATACATATGACTACATGGCATACATATATGACAAATAGAAGGAGCACTGTTTGGGATGGGGGGACAGGAGATGGTAACAAGAGTAAAATTCTCAAGCACCTGACATACTGAAAGAAAATGTCATCTTGAAACCCATTAATTTGAACATTGCACACATAAGAAGGTGGGAAGAGTATACATTTTTATTGCACACTTTAATGACTTTAAACAAATACACACGGTGTGAGTGCAGCACAGTCAAGCCACGGATTCTGTCTCTTGGGTGAGATTCTGCCCCAGAGGGTCACCCCATACCTTCTTCCCAGGAACACTCACCAGCTCCCAGCCTGTGAGACTGCTCTTGCTCGTTCCAGATGCTCCCAGAACTGGACCCCTGCCTGCCCCTCCATTCCCTGCCTGGCTTCGTCCCTCCGTGCTGCATGTGGGAAGCCTGTGTTGACTCAACAGGTTCCTGTGGCTCACGTGCAGGACTTATGGTCCTACCCCCTACTTGAAGGCGATGGGTGTGGCTGTGAATGTCCTTGCATCAACTGTCAGTGACAGTTTTCATTGTCTTAAGGAAACACTTGGAAGTGGGGGGGGGGGGTCAGCAGGCAGGCGGAAACATAATTGTATAAAGTTGCCAGTTCCCCAAGCTTCTATATGTCCCTATTACTCTGTGCCCTGTTGGTACTTGGCTTTGTGGGTCTTTGAGTTTTGGATACTCTTGAGAGTGGAAAGGCATCTCACCGTGGATCATACAACCAGGAGGGATTCACAGCTGGGACTGGGGTTCGGCACTCGATTCCAGATGTTGAGGTCTCCTGTCTGTGGAGGTGGGAGGGGGGCTCCATCTTGATTCCCAGAAGGGCCTGACGCCTGAGGCTTCTCAGTGATGGCGATCACCAGGATGTGACAGCCCATGGTCAGGGATGAAGGGCTGGGACCATTAGTGTGCCTAACCACCTATATCCCGTGGCCATCTTACTACAGATGCCAGAAACCTCTGTGGTCCCACCGGGAGTCAGGGAYGTTCTCCCCACAAAATCCCAGTGTTCCCTCTATTTCTGGTGGGGTTTTTTCTTCTTGTGACACTTCTTGGCTTCTTTTTTTTAATGACAATATCGTGACTGTTCAGTGCCACGGTGGCACAAAAAAAAAAAAAAAAGAAAGAAAGAAAGAAAGAAAGCCATCTTAAACTCAAAACCGGGCTCACTAGGAATGGATTTAAAACTTAAAAATCTCTAACTACTTATCTCTTGTGCCTGGTTTTCATTACGCTAACCAAGTCTGTGGGTACTGATGGTCTGTGGTATGCGCTGAATGTCCTGCGTACCGTGCCTGCGTCGGCCTGGGAACAGCTTCCTGCCAGCATTAGTCAGCCCTAAGTTTGCAAAGAAAATCCTTTTCCATTAACTTTTAACTGCCTCTGAGGAGGCTAAAATGGAGACTTCCTTTTCAGCAGTGGAGACACTTCACAGCCCACCTTGGCTAGAGAGCAGAGGCTGAGAAGCCAGGAGGAAGTCACGGCTGGGGCTGTTACCATCGAGTTTCCTAAGAGCGTTCTCCTGCCTGATCTGACAGCCCAGAGAGTCCCTGCTGGCCGTGTTCCTTCCCCGCTGTTCATCATTTGGTCTTGCCTGTGGCCCCTTCTGAACGTTGCCATTTATGGTTAGAATTCATCCCGGCTCTGGCCACACAGATGGGAACACTTAAGTGATCAGAGCGGCCCGGTTCTCTTAAATGCAGCCAGAGTCAGAGGGGGCTGAGGGAAGCAGTTGAGAGGGGCTGTRCTGCAGCTGACCATGACAGACACCCCCCTTGGGTAYTCACGTGGGGTCCGCATTCGGCCTTGGCTGTTCCGTTGCTGGGATCATATAGACAATTCGGGCTGTGCGGAGAACACGCCGGGGTTCTTGGGGAATCCACATTGATATGCCCAGGTATTTCTTCATTCTGTTTACTGATTGGCTGATGATGCCCAGAGAGGTGGTGTCTTCCTGCCCATTGGAAAGGGTGGYATAAGGTAAGGACTGGAGACATTGCTGGTCAGTATTTTAACCAGACGAACCCTATCTAAGGGTACATTATGTGAAGCCCAGATGGTCCTGCATAAATAAACACAACCTGGTCCCTGATGGATACAGCCCGGCGCTACACCCCCCCCMCACACACACACGAAGCATATTCCATCAGAGGCACCCTGTGCTCCTGGGCCTCACTGTGTCTAGAAGACTGTCCTGAAAGACCTAATCCCTGAAGCTGCTCAGCACCCTTGGGGACTGACGCTGTCACGGATTGTTTATCCAGCTCACATTTCTCACCTTGGGCACCTGACACATAGTAGGGACACTAACTGAGCACTGTTGGCCGTGTTCACCAATCCCTTTATGAATGGCATGTCTGTACCTGGGGAAAGTCAGGCTTCGAGTGTTTCTGATGGAGGCAGGAGCAGGCCTGAGCCCCCATCCCAGCCTGGCAGGTGCGCGCAGTACCTAGAAGATACCACACAAAGGCTTGCTAGGTTCATCTCTGCTACAGGCTGGTTTTGAGGTTGTCTGGCGTGTGAGAGATAGATATGGCCTTGCTGTGGCTGTAGATGGCCACAAAGGCTGCGCGTTATCAGAGTCAAACTAAAAAAAAAAAAATTTCAGAAACTTAAAAACATGCTTCTGGTCCAAACAAGGTGAGTGGCGCAGTCCATAATAATCTATCCCAGAGCTATGCAGAAGGGCCCAATCCCTCGCCCTTCTGCCTCCTTGTCACCATGGAATGGAAAAATTGCACGCGAGGATACAGGACAGCACGCCTACCTGGGCACCCGTCCTCGCATCTGTGGGAACAGATATGTGCTTGTTTCTCTTGGGTTTTGTTCAACGTGTCATAGGTAACCACATGACAATAACCAGAATGTCATTACCCATGTCCCTTGCTTAGCAGAGTCCCATGTCCGTAACTTTCTGCCTTGGGTATTTCTGCTTAGAGGGAGCACTTAACTGTGCACAGTGGTAAAGTCAAACCCTTCACTGCTGGGAGCACCACTGACTTGACCAGCATGGTGAAGACAATCTGTGAGCAGTCAGAGCACCTCACCTAACCCCTATGTGTTAAAGGAGCCAGGGGCAAAAACACTACTAAAAACACTATCCATTTAAAGATTTTCAAAATGGTCTTGTGGAGGAAAATGCTTAACCCTCTTGGTGGCAAGCCACCAGCTCAGAGGCAGGCCGTTTGGCTCCGGTTCTGGACTCACCCCCATGCATTCTCAGCCTTAGGRGAGTCGCTCACCCCCAGCTCCCCTCTTCCCAGATGCTCAACTTGCAGAAGCCAACCTTAGCCCAGATGGGAGTGGTCCAGAGAACCCTGGGGAGCCCAAGGGCCTGCCTCTCCCTCTAACCCCTCCGTCCACRCCCAAAAGCGCAGTGGCCAAATTCAACATTGTCCGCACCAGTTTGCTCCACTGAGCCTCGATTCTCGTGAGGAGGCGGCAGCGGCGGCGGTGGCGGTGAGAGAGGAGCACCATGGGAATCCACTGTGCCAAAGCTCACAGTGGAAAGTGGGTCACAGGGTGACCACAGTGAGTCACGCCGGACAGCCTGGGTCCCTGCGGGAACTTTCTGTGGAAAGCTGACTTCTGACTCAAAGAGTGGGAAGCAGTGTGGGAAGTGGACTCAATCCACTTGAAACGGGYGTCTACCAAACRTGTGTGAACCGTTTCCAGACTCTCTGCAGTTTCCCGGGAAGCTGAGAAGAGACCTTGGCGGAAATCCACTCCAGGTCTTGAGTCAGGGTTGGTAAGGATGGTGAGAGGTACTTTTCGGACATAGAACATGGG
>BDUI01016664.1:16590-32090 GCA_002335545.1 Apodemus speciosus
TGTGTGTGTGTGTGTGTGTGTGTAGGTACATAAAATGGCACATCTGTGGAGGCTAGAGGATAACTTGTGGGAGTCAGTTCTCTCCTTCCACCATGTGAGCCCCAAGAACCAAACTCACATCACCGTCATGCTTGGCAGCAAGCACCTTTACCCACTGAGCCATCTTGCCAGCCCCAAACCTGATTTATAAATACTGAGATCTGAGTTCCACGAAATTTCAGTGTCACAAAATAGTTTTCACCCCATCGCCTCCCCACAACCATCTCAGAGGGTAAAACCCGGCTTAAGCACTAGCTGTACAAAGCCAAGCAACAAGCCAATGAGCTGTAGTTGGCCAGTTTCTTATCTGACACCAGGAYTTTGCTTAATGCAGGTTGACTTCTGTGCATTTCTGAATCGGTGAGATCATTTGATTTTGTYACTTCTCTGTGTGGTGAAAACGTAAGTTCTAGTCAATGGAATGGAAGGTTTCATCCAATGAAGCTACTGAGCCTTTCCGAAGAACACATCGCTAGAAGCAATTGCAGAGCTATTAGATTTTGGGAGGAACTACAGAGAGCTAGCTAGCAAAGTGGAAGTACAAATACCTAGTTCCAGCATGCCTTTCTTGCTCTCTTGGGAATATAACAATTCTGAACTTCTGAGGTGTAATTTGCATTCATTTGAAACATCTTCAGTCTGTCTAAAAAAGGGGGATCATTTACTGATAGAAAAATAGTCACATTTTCTAGTGTTTGTGCTGATGGCTCTGACTCACGYGGATAKCAGGGGATTCTCTAGATTGCAGGAGATCTTTCCAAGGAAAAAAACCAAAAAACAAAAAACAAAAAGCAAAAAACCTAACAGCTCATTTGCTGAAAAGTGTGGGCCTAGCATGGTGGCTTCGGCTTGTAATCTCAGCACTTGGGAGGCAGTGGTAGTGGGATGACCATGAGTTCAAGGTCAGCCTGGCTCAGAAAGACGTCTGAATAAACAAGTTTGATCTGGGCCTAGTGGCCCATCGCTGTCATCCCAGCACATAGGAGCAGGACAGCAGGACAGTTTGAGGTTCCTGTAGGCTACAGAGTGAGATGGTGACCTCAAGGAAAGCAAATCGAAACCCGAATGGAAACTCCACGCCCACCATTTCTGCTGCCCGGGAAGGGTTACAATGTGTCAATAGCCGGCTGGGGTGTAGTTTATTTAATTCCTCACTTGCCCACCTCCTGGAAGGCCTCCAGCACCCAAAAATACTGACATCAGCATCCAGGGTGGCCAGCCTGAGGAGGTAAGTGATTCACAGGTTACCCCACCCCTACCCTCCACGCCGCATGCGCCTTCTTCCTTCCTTGCCCTCCACTTCCGAGCGGGTTCCCCCAGCCCCTGTGTTCATGCTTTCAAAACTGTAGAGCTTTACTTCCCGAGCTCAGTGACCCATCTGGTCCTTGTTTTGTTATAAATTAGGATCTATGATTCTATCAGAACAAAGTTTGTAATGACAACCGGGCCCACAAATGACCTGGACTGGGAGACTGAATGGTCCTCAAGGCTGAGGCTAGGAGGACTTCCGAGTCAGAGGCTCTCTCTCCGCAGGCAACCCCACTTGGAGTCAGCACAATGACCCTTGTTACAGTGCCAAGCCTCCAGCACACAAATGCACACTGATTTCTTGAAGTGGCTCAGCCAACAGATAGATAAATGGCGCCCACCCACACACTTGTCTGCAGTTGCTTGAGCTTCCTAGATGTCAAGGAATAAAGTTAACGGGCTTCAGAATTGTGACTCCTGTTCACTTACTCTGGTTGGACAGAATGGCGTCCCTGAAGTGTGTGTGTGTGTGTGTGTGTGTGTGTGTGTGTGTGTGTTTTACTGTGATACCCAGGGCAGACTTCCATGTGTGGCATTAGAATCAGATCCTGCTGGGATCTGGAAAGTGGGTGGCTATAGAGAGACAGAGAAATCAATAGAAATCTGACTTCCCTGTTGGCCATTTGGGCAAAAAGCAAGCCTGTAAGCACGGCCGGCCATACAGGACTTCACGGAACTACCGCTGAACAAAATCAATAACGTGATTGCATGCATGGCTCATTGAACTTTCTGAAATTAAAAAAAAAAAAAAAAAATCCGGTTCCGTCCTGCTTGTGCCTGCCTATTCCTCTTGCCTTTTGATTAACAGAACAATCATGGCCTCTGAAGGGCGGCCCAGTGTGCTGAGGGCAAAGGTCTGGAGCAGAAGACTGGAAGCGCGCACGGAGCAGGCTCCTGGCAGCTTTAAACACACCAGGCACCTACAGGGACTCTCCTGAGCATGCCTGGGAAAGGGGAGGGGCCGAGAGGACCAGACAAGGCCCCATCACAGGATGGGATTTCACAGGGCTTTTCGTGCTTAAAGGGCCAGCCCAAGAACACGAGGGTTGTAAAAAGTTCCCAATGTGTCCGGAGGACTGGAGCCAGCACAGGAGGATGCCCCCCAGAGTGCCCACTTACCCTCCTCCCTCCGCACAAATCAACCGACACGTCTTTGCTTTCGCAAAAACTTTTATTAATTAAGAAGCATGGATGTTCCTTTGATTTGAGTGTCTTCCAGGGTTAAGAATTGGAAACTGGAGACTGGAGATAGGGTTAAGCCATTAAGACCACTGCTGCTCTTCCAGAGGAACCAGGTTCAAATCCCGGGACCCACATAGCTCCCAACTGTCATTAACTCCAAGATCTCACAATCTTACAGATAACTGATGCACAGTAAGAGTGCAAAGCACTGATGCACATAAAATGACAATAAATAAATAAAATAACATTAAAATACTTTAAAAAATTGGAAACTATTAATTCTTTTACCAACAACTGAAGCTACTCACGTTAAAGATGCTGAGTGTAAAACCTCCACACAGGGAAAGAGTGATTCAGTGATTTGAGACAAGGTCTTCCATATAGCTCAGGCTGCCTGGAACTCACTATGTAGCCCAGGCTAGGCCTCACATTTCTGGCAAGCTTCCTACTACAGCTTCCCACATGCAGGGATTACAGTTGTAAAGCACCAGTTCCAGCTGTAACATTGTAAAGCTTTGCTGAGGATTCGGCTCTGACAGCCATTTTATCTCCCCATTTTATCTCCCACGGCTGCATCATCTGAATGTCCCCAACATTTACACCCAGAATCAAGGGGCCTAGACCCAAATCATAAATGTCTAGAACAAGAAATTAAAAAGCAATGTTCTTTTTAAAATTTATTTTATTTATAGGAATACACTGAGGCTGTCTTCAGATACACTAGAAGGCATTAGATCTCTTTACAGATGGTTGTGAGCCACCATGTGGTTGCTGGGAATTAAACTCAGGACCTCTAGAAGAGCAGTCAGTGCTCTTAACCACTGAGCCATCTCTCCAGCCTCCAAAAAGTAATGTCCTAAAAACCTAAGTGAAAAATGATGGTGGCCTTTTAAAGACTGTTTTAAAACATAAAATACTTGGGTTTTAACCTCAGCCATCTTGATAAGTAGGTCATTTAGAAAAATCATACCTTACTGGCCTAGTTTGATTGCAAGAGACTTAAAACCCAGCCGCTGATTGTCATCTGTAACTGTAATATAAATGTGCATGTAGGTGTGAGGATGATTCCAGGATGTTCCGAGCAGAATGGACTGTGTATATGTGAATAGCTCGAGCAGGATTCTGCAGGGTTTAGCTTGCTTGGACCCATGCAGAATCAGGCAAAACCAACTTTGAATCATTTCTAGTGCACGCTCAGTGGTCTCTGATGACGGCCTACTCTGTCATCTCTGAACTGAGGCTTGTAATCTCTCCTCTGAGGAACAAAAGGATGTCACATAGCATGTGACACCTGCACCCATAAATACATACTCCAACTCCCATTCAGATTTTTTAATCTGTTCAATATAGAGAAATGCATATATTTATGTAAACAAATACATCAAACAGAGGAAGAACCCTAGAAGTAACTTAGGGGCATGATTCTTGATTTTTCTTCCACTGGCCAATCAAGTGTTACATTTAGTTTGCCTGGGCTAACCTAAATGTCTTCTCAGCTGGCTCTCTCTGTCCCCTGATCCGGACTTTTTCTGTGTGCCGGGCCTGGTGGAGCAGTCTCATTTCTTTACACTGTGGTTTTATAACCCACAAGGGTTCTCTCGTCCTTGGGTCTCTCTGGCACGGATGGTCACCTGGAGGCTTCCCTCGGATGGATCCAGATTCAGGGAATCAGAGTGAGAGTTGGCTCGGGGCTGAACGGTGGAATCTTTGATGGGCATGCATTGTGTTTCAGCACTGCACAGCACGCATGCTCGCGAGCGTGTGCACACACACACACACACACACACACACAAACCTCCATATCCTCTCATCAATCACTTTACACTCTGGAACTATTAATTTTATTGTTACGTTTAATTTTGACTGATAGTGAATCACTTCATCTAGCTTTTCCATCCAGTTCACTACATTCACATACAGTAAGCACACAATTTTAAGTGTCTACGTCAACAAACCGTCACCCAGGTAAGACGGTCAGAAGTTCTCTTCCTCGGGACACAGGTTGCACCTGGTGTTGAGCCGCATATACATGAAATTACAGTGTGGGATCTTTTGTGTCCGCCTTTCCCTCTACATGATGACCACTGTGGTGTCTTTTAATTGTGGTGGGAGTATTTCATTGTAGGACTCCTAGTTATCTATACTGCTTCTGGTGGACATCTGGGATATTTTCCATTTTATACTTTCAAGGACATTTGAAACGGCCTCTTGGGGAACGTGGCACTCAGTTCCCTCAGATGGCACTCCAGGGGCTGGATTGCCATATTCCAGCAGGATCGTTAGGGCTCAGTAGCCAGCCATTTTAACACTTGGGGCGTGTGTGTGTGTGTGTGTGTGTGTGTGTGTGTGTGTGTGGTTTTGTCTGGGTCTGGAGATGGAACCCAGAGCCTCACCCACACTAACCAAGTGTTCTGCTACTGAGCCACATTCTGGCCCAGGCAGATAGACTTTTAACCACAGAAAATAATGTATGAAGAAACACTTTTGGAAAGTTGGGGAGAAATCAAAAGCAATTTCTCTGCAAATAACTTAGAATAGTTCAAATCAAAACGCATTAAAAAATTCAGAATAGATGGGAAGAATATCAGCACCGTTCAATTCTGTGAGTGACTCTATAATAAACCACAGAAATGTTGAGAAACAGGCCATTTAGGCTTGCTCTGGAGTAGGCTGTGTGCTCTGAGTTCAGCCGACGTACCTTTCCTGTAAACAGCTACCACTCCGGAACCTCAAGGCCAGAGCACTTCACTGCAGCTAATGGGGGTCAGAGGTCAGTCTTCAAGATTTAAACAATTTTGCTTATGTGTGTGGCACACTGTTAATGAGTGAATACCCAAGYGCTGGCCTGAGTGGGTTTGTAAGGGAAGGGTTTTAACCTCCTTTGGTAATAGTGACTGTGAAGGGCGTCTTTTACTGTCAACCTAACAGGCCCTGAATCACCTGGGAAGAGTCTTGATGAAGGATTGTCTACATTGGGTTTGACTGTGCACATGTCTGTGAAGGACTGTCTTAATTAAATCCACTGATGGAGGAACCATTCCACTATGGGTGAGACGATTCCTTAGATCTTGAACTGTGTGGAGAAGAAATCACAGTGAGCACAAGCAAGCAAGTCTGCATTTACTTCTTTCTGTTCCTGGCGGTGGGTATGATGTGACTAACCTTGCCTTCCTCACGACGGTGGAATAATATCCTGGAACTATAGCTGAARCAAACTCTGTTCTTCCTGAAGTCGCTTTTGTCAGGATATCTTATCGCAACAAAAAAGAAATGAAACCAGGACACTGACTGAGCCTCTCTTATTAGAAACATCTGCAACCAAGTGTCCCAGAAGGTAGCTTTAGATCATACTTTTTAGATAATTTTGTAAATCAAATGAAATTCCATAGTACAAATTGTCTACTTGGGACATCATATCAGG
The DNA here is from genome assembly GCA_002335545.1 of Apodemus speciosus. Classification (NCBI taxonomy): domain Eukaryota; kingdom Metazoa; phylum Chordata; class Mammalia; order Rodentia; family Muridae; genus Apodemus; species Apodemus speciosus. The sequence continues at coordinate 22,541 of BDUI01016664.1, forward strand.
TTTTAAGCATTTTAGATTTGTACGCCAGGACCATAGATGGGTGTTAGGATGCTTGCCTGATGTGTGAGAGGCTCTGCATTGGACTCATAGCACTGCAAACAAAAGGAAAATAAGGGCAGGCCGCATACAGGAGGATCTCTGGGTTTTCAGAGTAGACTGTGGAACATGCACCTGAGAAAGAATGATGCTAGGCTGGGGTGCAGCTCACAGCAGAAGAACCTAGAATGTCCAGGATTCAATCTCTACACCGGAAGAAGGAAAGAACCAGATACCCAGGCCATGAGCTGAAGCTATTCCTGATAGAATTTGCTCCCTCCCAATTTTCAGGGATGTGGAGATGAACCCCGGGGTGGGCGTTGGGGGTATTGACTTAGACACAGTTCTTTCCTTCGGCTGACAGATCCAAACCTGGTACAGCCTTCTAGAGCCTTTTCTCACAAAGGAGGCGTGGTTATATGGTTATAGTAACTGCGTATGGGTGTGAAAGGGGGATTCCAAAACAAAACATGGTCCAGTCTTCTGCTTTAACCAAATGTTTATTTGAAATGGGTTTGTGCAGACATACACCAGTTAACAGGACTGTTCAGAGCTACTGATCAATAAAACCAATGTACAAGGAGACATCCTTGGCCTGGATTCCCTTCCAGGAGGGAGACTAACTTCATAACACCATATGTTGTCACGGAAACAACCAGAGATTAACAGCACTGGAAGTCACTACACTCCCAGAGAGAGGGAACAAAAACCTGCAAGTGTCCTGGAAGTGCTCACTTGTCTGTCCTCTGGGAGTGAGTTTCACAAGGCCCAGCCAGCTTCCCCCTGCATGGCTAGATTAAGACCCATCCTCGGTAAACAGCAGTGGAGCAGTCTCAGAAGAGATGGACAGGGACCAGGGGGCACATCCTCACTGTGGGTCAGTGACAGGTAGGATGTGGGTCTCTTCCCTGTGGCTGACCCTTGCTGTGCCAGCTGCATTGCTTTGGGAAGGGTAAGAGACTCCAGAGAGAGGAGTCCTGGTGCTGGTCTGCTCTTGGCCAGTCCTGGCAAGAAGGGAAAGGGAGCAGGAGGCTCAGGCCTTACATAGAGTGGAAACCAGACAAGTCTTTACCAGCACAGGATCTTTGTAATTGCCATAGGATAATTGTCCATAGTTATGGGATATGCTGCCAGGATCTTGCTAGAAGGAGAGAAACTCCATGACCATGCAGGTTGCTTTTTTTTTTTTTTTTAAATTGGTGTTTGCTGTTTGCCCTGTAAGCACATACCAAGCTACCTCTAGGAACATAGCTAGATCCAGTCCAACCTCATGGCTCTTTAGCTTTCCTCCTTCCTACTTCACACAGGAAATCAGAAAATCTTACCTGTACAAAGCTCTTATTTGTTTTATTTTATAGGATCTGGCTTGTGGCCCAGGCTGGCCTCCAACTTCTGATTTGCCTGCCCCAGCATCCCAGAGTGCTGGGATCACAGGCATGTACCACCAGGAAGGGCTCCCGGCTTTTGATAAACCCTCTTGACCCCTGCTTTCCAGGGCAGAACTGTTTGGATAGTGATGCTATTTCAACTTTCTTCTTCCTATTTCTGCCATAAATCACAGCCACCTGACACTTTGTTCCTGATTTCTCAAACAAACAGGTCTCCTTCCTTTCTTGAGCCAGGTCAGAAGAAATGCCCAGGAACTAATCCTGTGAGCGTGTTTGTCTTGGTCTGAGGCCCGGGAGAAAGAGCAGAGGACATATCTCAGAGGCAGCGAGAGCAGGAGCTTGTCCTCTGAAAAGGAGCCAGCCCGGGTGAAAAAAGAATGGCTCCTTTGTCTCCTGTCCCTGGGGACTGTTGAGGTGTTCCTAAGGCTCGGCTGGGCTGAGGGTGGGCTGATCTCTCCTCTGCTCACAGCATTGGTCTGCCGCTTCTGACCATTGAGATTTACGTTGTTTCTCCACTTTCCTTTTCCCACCCAAGAAAATCACTCATCCTAGGTGGACGGGAGTGGGGGCGGGGAGGGACTTTAAAAAAAACAGGACACACATAGTCTGAGACTTGGTGTTCAGTAAAGCTCGTGGAAAGGGAAGTGACAGACATGGGTCCTGAGGAGAAAGTCAGGAATGAAGAATACCATTCCCTGTGTTGAGTACTGGTCCTTCTCTTTTAGGGAAACTTAATAGTCCACTGTGGGAACCCTCAGCCTGGACCTCTGCTGCCAGTGGAAAACCCTAATGGTTACCTTCTCTTAAGGCTAGCCTGGGCTTATCTCCCCTCCTGTATGGATTACAGATAACAGCCTTGAAGCCAACACAGAATTACCAATGCAGCCAACTGATGCATACTTTCTAATTTGAGGGGTCTTTATTTTAAAATTATAAAAATTATATTTAACTTTCCCATTGTTTTTTGTTTGTTTGTTCGTTTTGTTTTGGTTTGRTTTTTTGAGACAGGGTTTCTCTGTGTAGCCCTGGCTGTCCTGGAACTCACTCTGTAGACCAGGCTGGCCTCGAACTCAGAAATCCGCCTGCCTCTGCCTCCCAAGTGCTGGGAGCTGGGATTACAGGCGTGCGCCGCCACCGCCCGGCTTAACTTTCCCATTGTTGTCACATTTGTTCGTTTAAGCAGGTGCATGCAGAGTATGACAGGACGGCCACATCTGTTCTGTTTGTTAAGATAGAGTCTTCCTACGTAGCTCAGGCTGGCTTCACACTCACTGTGTACTCCAGGCTGATCGCTCATCCTGATTCCTCAGCCTCCTGGGGGCTGGGATCACAGGTGTGCACCATCACACCAGACCTTTCGGGTTGATCTGATAAACCTATTTCTTTGCTAAGTTATCACTTGAGGCCTGTCTGGCCGGTTTCCCTGCTCAGTTTTTAAAGACCCCAGGAGATGAAGGCAACATTTCAAAAGCTGAAATCACTCCTTGTATTACTTTGGGACAATGACCCTGGGCAGTAATTCAAACCCTGGCTGAACTATGCAGCCCTTTCACATACTCCACACAAAGACCGCCTCATCTGACCTCCGYGTTGCAGACCCTCGACTTACAGCTTAAGGCATAATCTCAGGACAAGAATAGCTGATGAAAATAATCTTCCTTATGACTCAAAAGAAAAGCTCATTATTATAACAAGTGAGAGATTCGGGATGATAGCTTTCTTTATTTAAAAAAAAAATCCATTGAAAGCCTACATAGCTATTTACATGTTCATATTCTTGATACCTAATTTCACTTAAAAAAAAAACAAAAAACAAAACAAACAGAAGCCATCCACTGATTGGGAACATAAGTAGCTCAATGGCAAACACTGGCCTAGCACTCACAAGGCCCTGAGTTCCAGCAAAACAGTCATACAATAAAACACTTTTCAGGAGGCAAAGAGCATCAGATGTTCACGGGCAGCTTCAATACACAGTGAGTTCAAAGCYAGTCTGGTCTACATAAGAACGTGTCTCAAGACAACAACAAAATCATTCATTGCTTCTTGATTAGTCATAATTGATTTCCGCTGTTAGACACCTGAAGGCTTGTCAAAGAAAAGAAAATGCTCAGCTGGGCTCTGCTGATGTCCATGGTCACTGTCTTGCATGTTTCTTTATAAAAGATGAAGAAGCCGCATCCCCTGCCCCAGGGCACAGTTATCTATTTCGCTCTTGGTCTTTGTGTTTGCATGAGTGTTGGGAGATGGGAAAAATAATACTGATCTAGAAATCTGGACTGTTTTTCACTGAGACAGAACAGACACATCAGCTTTGCCTCCAGGACGTCACACAGAGGACCCCACCCTGCTAGGTGGTGCTAATCCAGGCAGCCCAGGAGACATGAGGAGGGTATGGTCTCCAGGATGGTGGGGGTAGTGTGTGCTGTCCACACTGCTGCCTTCCCTGTAGGTGTGGGGAGCATAGCAGAATCCAGAACTAAGTTGAAGGTATACTGGCCGGAACTGTTTACAGTTTCAAGAACGGAATCTAGCCAGACAGAAGAGCCTTCTGTGAGCTGACTTAGCTCTAACCCAGTTTAGCTCAATCCAGAGGCAGCCCTGGAAGTGCTGACCGAATCTGACCTGCCAGCGCAAGGGTCACAAACTATTTGACAGGAGTGACATGTCCCATATGACATTTCCACTGAGCTGACAGTCAATGTGTGCAACCTAGTCCGGTCCATTCGATTCCCCAGGGAGGGGTTGTGTGTGAGACATTCTGACCTCAATTTAAAGACAGGACAAATGACACAGCTCCCCTGTGGGCCCTGCATAAATAGTATACATCACACACCGTGACAGCTGCCATGCCTAGAAACCCAATTTAGTCATTTGGCTAGGAGAAAGCTTAATCAGGAGAGAAAAAAAAAATAGAAAACCATCCCTCCCAGAAATGTTTTCTCCTGCCTGTATACCTCATTATTGCAGAGACTGTTTAGTCTACTTCTCAAAAAGAAGAAAATAYGCTCCAGGAAAATGCACACTGTAAAGTCAAAAGACAAGAAAACAAAACAAAACAAAATCTCCAAACAAACACTTACATTTGCTAATCTGATTTAGGGCCTTCGAGAGAGGGCTAGGTGTCCGACAAAAAGCTGAATTTTAATTCAGTCTTTCCAAACTGGTTTAGCTTCCAAATGAAAATGAGTAGGGAGTGGGGCCTTTGAGCGAGCACTCTCTTACCCTCCTGACATGGCGGCCTTAGCAAAAAAGAAGAAAAGAAGGGGAAGAACACATCCCAAACAAGGTTTATGGCTGAAGATGGGGGGAGGGAGCACTGGTCTCTAAGCCAGGCAGCCAGGCTGATTTCACAGATGACCTGGCACAGTAACGATGACTTGTGCATAGGGCACCTCTGATAAGACTGTCCCATCCTCCCACTGCCCCAAGGGCTGCTGAGGAACTAAAGATCAACTAGCGTTGTCGGCCCAAATCCTCACCCTATCTGTTTCCCTAGGAAACCTGCCCTGTGACATGACAGAAGACTCCATTGAAGAAGTCTCAGAGGATGAGCTATCAGTGCTGTACACTTGTCAAGTGACCCCAACAATCCAGACAGGTTGGAAGGTTTGGCTGGGAGAGTTAGGGGACCCGAGTGCTCCGGTCGGTGCCCCAAGCATCAGCGAGGGCCCTCTAGGTAACGTGGAAGTCACTGATGGAGTACTGGGCAAAGACAGGATGATCGTTCTGTTGGGCAAGATAGACTTTCGCAAACCAGATACATACAGGAGGGCCTGTCCAGACGCAGACAGCCTGGAGGATTAGCCTCCTCGAAGAACTGATGCTAGCTTTGGAGAAAAGTAATCGGAGATCGTGACAGTTCCAAGCAGCATCAGGATGGCTTTCGAATGGCTATGCTGAGATATGGGTCACCGTGGGTGCCAGGATAGCTGTGACAACAGAGACGGCAGGGACTATGAGTGTATGACTCCAGGATAGGGAGTGGCAGAACAGCATTTGGTAGTGGGTACCGTAGGTATGGTGAGTACAGATGAGGTGAGGACCACTATGAAGACAGTTATGACAGATGGGGTGATTGATCGTCATGGAACACCAGAAATTATTAGTCGCAGGGTGGTTATACGTGTGATAACAGGGGTTCCCCCCACCCCCAAATCCAAACTGAATGCAAAGCCTCAGTGTACTCCTAAGTAAGATGATGCCTCTGCCGCACCTCCCGGGCCCGCTGAGCAGCTTCTTTCTATCTTTGGAGGGGCAAAGCCTGTTGACACAGCTGCTGGAGAAACAGAAGTAGAGGAGTGCCTAAGAAGGAGCAGGAGACACTGCAGCATCAGCTAGACGAGCCAGAACCAGATGGCCRATCCCAGCAGAGACACCTAAGTTGGCCGGGTGAACTCAGGAAAGAACCGTTGAAGACAGGAAGTGAGTCACTGCAGACTGGGGCCTCAGCCACATGGGGCAGATTCATGAAGGAGAGAGAGCAAGAGAAGTCTCTAGAAAATGAAGCACTTCATAAAGAAGACTGTCCCTCTCCAACCTCTAAACCTCGGAAACCCAATCAGCCTCTAAGGGTAATGTCAGCTCCTTCACCAAAGGAGAATGGGGGGTGGGGGGGGCGGTAAGCAACGATCTGCCCCTCCTGCTGGATCTCAGAGTGCAGACACAGGGCAGCAGTTCCTACAAGTGATAGGAAGTAGCTTTGGCTCAGCCCTCTGAAGAAGGAGAAGGAAGGAAGTAAACAAAATAGATGGGGTGTCCCCAAAGAACATGTCCTGCTGTGGTCCTGGAGATAGAGGGGCAAATACCACTGGAAAGAGTTGGATAGGAAAGACAGCAAAAAGGATCAGGACTCCAGATCTGTACCTGAGCCAAACAATCCAAGGAGAACCGAAGCAAGCAAGCACTCTGCCCTCCACGGATGGTGAAGAGGAGACGGTGGGGGGCAGCCATACTTAGTGGACCCACAACCTGTGCTGTCTTCTAGTCTCTCTATCCTCGAACATTCTAGAGCAAATCAAACTACTGTTGTGTATCCTGGTTTTGTCCCATCTAAACACTGAACTTTTGAATACCTGCACATTTTTTTCAAAGCGTTGTCACTATGGTCATCTCATGTTCTCAATGATACTGTTAGCCTCCCAAAAGTAGTCTCTAAGTCACACACCTGTTCTAAAAGGCATTGTATCTTGGCCACCACAGCGGTGGCCTTTGGAATTTCTGTTTTTTTTTTTTTTTTCAAGCAAACCAGCATTCCTGCACCCTCTTCCTCGACCCCATCCTGCTGTTGAAACCTCTTGGAGAACAGAAAATTCAAATGATGGATTTGGGTGGTGCACAGGGGTGCATAAATGAGGAGAGCCGAGTTGGATGCCYTCACCTTGATTGGGGTGTTTTAAGGTTTCYGTAAGTCTTCACGGGAACCCCACACCGGTGCATGGGTTTATAATGTGCCTTACCCTGTGTGGCTTTCTGCTTAGGAGGGTTGGTTTCTTAACTGCCCTTGAGAATAACGAATAATGCAAAGAACTATTGACCCAGGTCCTGGATTCTCCCACAATACAGGACCCTGACCTGTCTGCTTTGATATACGCCTTTGTAGGGGTCAGCTCCAAAGATGGTAAGTTTCCCTGTTGCAGGAAGTCAGGGTACCTGCACATTAACGATACCTCGGTCTTAGTGTGCAAGCGTTGGTAAAGTGTGCTGTAGCCGTGGGCACAGCAAACTGCTTACCCAGTGGACTTGATTGACTAGTATCTAGGATGTAGGCTTTTAGAGAGATACCCAGAGTTTGAATGAGTTAAAAAAAAAAAAAAAACAATTGGTTGTAGACACTCCCCCCTTGACAAAAGAAAGCTGCGGTATCCCCATCTCCTACTTTGTTCTGTTAAATAAAAGCAGGGATGACTTATCTCCTGCTCCTGAAAATAAGTAAAATTTGTRCAAAAATATTTTTCTATGAAAATGATTTGTAATCTGTAGACATTATTTGGGAGATGTGAAAATTGGTTGAGGGTTTTGTTTTGTTTTGTTTTGTTTTTTTCTTCCAAATAAATCCAGTCTTTAATGTTGAAAAAAAGAAAAAGAAAAAAAAGACAGGCAGGAGGAGGGGGGAGGGGGAGGGAAGAGAGGGRGGTAGGGAGAGGGAGGGCAGGGCACATCAGTTGGCTTTCTTTCCCTCCCTGCAGTTCTGCTCCAGCCTCTCTGGGATGCAATTCAGATGTCCACCATGGCTGGCTCGCTGATTTGAGGCACACTCCCTGCTGTTTCTCTCAAGTGGTATAATCTGTCAGGATTCCAGCTTTCGAGGGGCACACTAGATTTTCTTATTTGCCCCAGGGAGCAAAGAGAGGTCACTTCCAAGATTCTTGTTAATTGTACCACCCTGTCCCTTTTCAAGCCATCTTAGCAGCCTGGTCACTTCCCAAGTGAGAATCAGTTTTCTTACTCAGTGCCAATCGTATCTACGGTTTTTCAGTACTTGTTCATCCCCGAYGTTCCAAAGTTAAGGGACCAGGAAGCCAAGCGTGGCGGCCTTTCGTTCCCTGAACGCAGCACCTTGTGCAGCTYAGCCATCTCTGGGCTGCGTGAGTTTCTAAGCTCACCCAGCATCCCCACAGTATGGTGCCACGTTACCCAGTAACAGGTGCCCAGGGGATTCACCTTGAGCCATCCAAAAATCTGGGGGGTTTGGAGTTTGGGAGCCAAAGGAAAGGGCAGAAAAGGTGCTGCCAGGCCTRTGTTTTCTGAGGGGCCCCCATTCTCCCATGCAGGCTTGGGGCCCCAGGTTCTGTTCCAACTCAGAGTGGGGACCTGCAGTGGAGGAAGCTGGAAATGGGCACTCCTTTCCTTGGAGCCTAAGCCACTGTTCAGAGAGGGCCTTGGGTCTAAAACTTGTTGGATACAGAAAAAAGACCATATCCGGGAGGCGGAGGAATTGCTGAGAGTTTGAGGCTAGCCTGGACTCCAAAGTGTGTTTGAGGTTAGACCGGCATACAGTGTGAGATTATGCTTCAAGAAAATCCACCAACTCAAAAAAAAAAAAAAAAATCCATGGGACGAGGTGTGGTTTCTGCTACAGTGTACATGAGCTGATCATAACAACTGTCGGTCAAGAGTAGTGCGTGAGAACTTCCACACAGACCTGGTGAAAATGTCCTCTGTGCCTGCCTCCTGAGGCGCATGTCCTTTGTCACCTTCCAGGGAGATCTGGGGTCCTCTTCCTCACCACTCTGCCCTGTGCTATCTCCTCGGCTCGCCCCGGTTCTACACTCTCAGGGGGGAAGCTTTGTTCTTCCAGTGCACAGACACCATTATAAACTCACTTCCAAGCCGTGGGAAGTCTAGAATGTGCTCTGAGCATCCAGGAAGCAGATACCAGTTCTGAGAGGCCATCAGAGGCCTACGGAAATGGTGGGCAGAGCCTGCCACCCTCACCCATAGGATCCCATCGGAAAAGGACAGCTAAGTAAGGCTTGATATGGGACAATCACTTCTCTTCAGTTATGGAGTTCTAGGGCAGCAGTGGGGCCGGGCAGGGGCYAGGCAAGAGGAAAGATTTCAGACCTCCACATCTGAATGTCTAGAGGAACAAAGACACACAGGACGTGGATGGGTAGCTATCAGCTGTGAGGCATGACACCCAGGGCCGCCTGTGCAGATTCAAGGACGACAGCACAGGCAGGGTAGCAACGGTAAGACTGAAGGCCCGCCCGCACCTAAAATAGGTGCAAGGCATGGGACGGCGCTGGCTGGTTGCCTGGCTGAGGCTGTGGCTGAGAGARCCAAAGAAACATTCTCAGGTTCATCCCTCAACTGTAAGGTTTTCTGATTTCACTGCAATCAAGAAGTTTATGCCAACTTCAGACAAACAAAACGGGAATCAAAGTGAGCGAGCGGTCTGCRGAAAGCGAGGCTTGGATGATCTGTGCATGCACCAAACAGGAAGTAAGTGTACCCTGTTCCAATTACACAGGACTGGTCTCTTGTAACATAATGCCCCTTTCCTCTCTCCCAGAACCACTGGTATTGATGTTTAAGCACTGGTGAAACATAGTTTTTAATTTCACACCTCACAAAGCCCAGCTGAATGTTTCACAACAACGTAAACGGAAGTCGGGCCAAGC